>JAWNNQ010001814.1:0-35000 GCA_035044765.1 Leucophenga montana
ATATCGGCTACCCACTCTCTATGTGTCTATGTGACTGCTATACTATTTGAAATTTCTTGTAAAGGGTATTCTATCGAAGCTATATTTTTTTTTTTTAGCCGTGCTCCTTTTCACTGTGACTTCAAACTTAAAAATTCCGCTATTTGACTATTAACGAATCTGTTAATCGAGAGAGTACAAATGGGGTGTTTGTATAGTTTTTGTCATTGATTGTAAGACAATCAACGACGAATGTTTATTCATAATTAATTTTTATTTTACATTTTTAATTAATTATTACAGAAGAAAAAATGTTCATACAAAAACTAATAATGGGAGACAGGTTCGTATGAGGACTACTCTTAACAGTCCACGAAATTTCGCAATTACCAACAATAACTAACAATTTTAAAAAAATGAAACGCGTGGAAAAGGAGAAAATGTACACACATATGTATGTATATGAGAATATACAATATATACTTATATTATATGTAAGAATACATATGAATATGAAAACGGAGTAAGGCGTAAGAATAACTTTAATATTTAATATAAAACTTCAAACTTTAATAAGGCATTTAAAATGTTTGCGGCGCAACGCACATTCAACTAAAATGTTAAGTTGCTGTGGAGCGCAAACAAAAAATAGAAGACAGAAAATAGAAATAGAAAAATGTCTGCGTCGCAACGGGGCCTGATAAACGATAAACGCGACATACACCACATCAATGCAGTCCTAGGCTATGTCTGCGGGGCTCTCCTACCGATACGAATTAGGGAGGCCACGCACTCTCGCTCTATATACATATGTATCCATGCTACCAAGCTGTTGATTTTCATCGCAGCTGGTGTTGCTGGCTCTTGTTGCTGTTGGCGTCGCGGTTGGTTGACTGGTTCTAACGTGGATGTCTCTTGACACAATCGCTGCATTTCATGGGTTGGAAAAACTTTAAAATGGTGGGCAGGTTTGTATGAGGCTACACCGTATAGTTGTCCGATCTAGACCTATGTTGATTAACATATTATTTTATTGAATTTAGCATTTCTAGCTCAATTAAGAAAAAAACCAAATAAAATTTCACACAAAAACTTAACATGGTGAGCAAATTTGTAAGGGGGATACCCTTTAAAGACTAATTGTTATGTTTTTTTTAATACACTTAAACTGGAGGGAAAAAGAGAGTCTAAATAGCAATAATATATTTTATGCGTTCTGCTTCTGCCTGTTACATATATGTATTTGCTCAAACTTAAAATAACCTTTTACTCTATGGATACAGGTTATCAGGTTGGGTAAAAACGGATTTGTTGTGTTTTTATACCATTCATACATAGTGTGAAATGGTATTATCAGTTTGTCTGAAAGTTTGTAACGCATTAAAGGAGCCATCGTAGACCCCATAAACTATATATATATTCTTGATCAGCTCGACGAGACGAATCGATCTAGCCATGACCAATTTTTATGCTATCCAGTTGAAATTTTGCACATTTACTTCTTTTTATTGTAGTTTAATAGAGTATTAAGATTGACCTGCCACGCTCACTATTTGGGGTAGCTCCCATACAAACCTACTGCCCACTTTTGAATTTTTGTAAGAAAACTTCTTTATTAAAGTCTATATTAGGTTTAAATGCAATGTGGTGCCTTTTTATGGTCAGCCGCTTAACATACATAGACTAACGGGCGTGGCCCGCCCACTATTTGGGGTAGCTCCCATACAAACCTATCGTCCACTTTTGACTTTTTGTAAGAAAAACTTTTCTATTAAAGTCAATATTAGGTTAAAATGCGATATGGTGCCTTTTAAGAGACAGCCACTAAACATACATAGACAAATTTGGGCGTGGCCCGCCCACTTTTTGAGGTAGCCCCTATACAAACCCACCGTGCAATTTTGTGTTTTTTATGAAAAAATCCTTCATTTAGATCAATATTAGCTCTCAATTTGATTTTGTGGATTTTAATAGACAACCGCTTCATATACATATAGAAAGGAGCGTGTTCCGCCCACTTTTTGAGGTAGTCACATATAAACCCACAGTTCACTTTTATGAATTTGTATGGAAAACGTCAATATTAACTTGAAATTCGATATGGCGGCATCTTACACATCTACTACATCGCTTCATACACATCTACTAGTGAGCGTGTACCACCCCCTATTTAAACCACCACTTTTATGTATTACAATACTATTTAAAGTTTCGTGTGAATGGTATTATAACTTCGGTTCAATCGAAGTTAACGTTTTTCCTTGTTTCTTGTTTTAATACACTTTAACTAAAGATGGAAAAAGAGATTCTAAAGTGTCTAAACATCAATAATATATTTTATGGTGTCTGTCCCTTCTGCTTCTATCTGTTACATATATTTTCTCAAACTCTTAATATAACCTTTTACTCTATGGGTACATGTTATATTGTATATATTTCTCATTTTGGCCATCCGTTGTTTAGAATTGGCAATCAAAAGTTACACAAGATAAAATAGTATTGTAATAGCATCCACACGTGCATTTTCAATTTCATATTAATTCTACAATTGCAATTCAATACATATGTATATATATTAGTATATTTGTCGGAATGAAGAATCTGCATATTTTTAAGCACAATCTCCATTTATAGCCTCCGAATCATTAATTAAGCTAGTGATTTAATAATTTTTGTTTTTTTTCTTTCTATGACTAATATTATATAGATGATATTATTTGATTTCTTATAAATATAACCGAAACTCGGGTCAGGCTACTATTTACTTATGGGGCACATTTAGTCAACTAAGTCATCTTAAACCAGTAGTATTTTCAATGTGGTTTTTTCGGTTATAGATTTCCATTATTTTCCATCTGTGGGAGGCTTGGCAGCGCCCACTTTCTCTGAAGATCTTTGTTCTCGCTCTTTACATATGTACTAAATCTCATCCTTAGCGTTAAAAAGTTGCTGAGATAAATAAGCTGAGATGGGGCTGGATTCGTGGCACCGCCCATTTGGTCTAAATTATATATGTATTGCTACAAACCTTCTCCTGATCTATAGTTAAAAACTCTATTAATTTCGGTCAAGTGGTTCAGAACTCTATCAAATTGACCAACGATTATATATACCTACTAGCTGATACCCGGCGCATTTCTGCCTCTCCACTTGCCCCCTTACCCTACCACCCATTCCCCTACCACCAATTCCCCTACCCATCTTCCCCTTCGCCTATCACTCTTTACTATACCTTATAGCCCTTCGATCCCATTAACACGTATACAACATTTCATCCCTCTATCTTAAATGGTACCCTGTGCGTTGCTCCCCCTGCCACAACTACCTCTGCACATCCTTCCCAATGCCCCCTTACACTACCTCTCATTCCCCTACCCTTCTTCCCACTGCCCCCTTTCTTTACCTCCCATTCCCCTTTCCCTCTTCCCCTTCCATCTCTTTCTCCTTCCGGTTCCTCCCTTCCACCTCTTCCCAACACTCCACCTTCCCTCTTCGATCCCATATTCAACATTTCGAATTGTGAATCTAAACCATTCTCAAATCCCCATGAACACACACAAAAATTTCCATCAAAATTGGTCCAGCCGTTTAGGAGGAGTTCAGTCACGTACACACGTACAGAAGATTTTTATATATAAAGATATATAAAAATTAAGTAAAGTATGTTTGAAATTTCATTCAATCGCATTCACAACCCTCATAACCGTACTGAATACTCATGTGGTGTTCTTACAATACGCATAAAATTGCAGTAAATACAATTTACATATTTACGTAAACAGCGTGTTTCATAACTAGAAATTGAAAACTTGATCGGAAATGCTATTTGCGTGAAAAACTTTCGTATGTAGCCAGTCAATTGATTATACGTACTATATTTCCCATAGAAAGCTTTTTAGATTGATGTACTGCAAGCTTTTCATTTAATCTTCGCCTTAAAGAGTGCAATGTGGTGAAAATTAAATTGCCATAAAAAAAAAAATGGTAATTGCACTACGGGAATTCTATAGGTGCAGTCATTCATTCACTTTTATAACAGAAATAAAAATGTCTATAAACTTTCAATTACTGCGCAATTTCTGTGTAGAAACTATAAATAAACTTTCGGTTCATGCACTGTTTGAAAGCATCTCACTCCTCTACACACAATATATGTACGTATAGAAGTAAATTGATTATTCATAGCTTTGTATTTTTTCTCATTCACTAGGTGTACTCTACTGTCATTTGGTACTTTCCCATAGCAACTGATGTGTTTATACAATCACCTGGCATTGTCATCACTGCTCCTGCCAGTTGTCACATGCGATATTCACTGGTATATATTGCTTTAAAGTTACGTATACTCTGCATTGTAGCTACACAGCGCGTCTTTTGTACATTATGTGTTGTTGTGGCAGCTGAGATATTGTTCACATAAACATGACTTAAAGTACTATTACCACTTCTATCTGATATATTCGAAAATAGTCTATTTGATCTTTCGTTTGCACATTATTAGGCACGCTATAAGAACACGTGTATCTAAAAGGAAAGGAGTTTCGCAATCATTCCAAATGGCAAATGAGACAATGGGTTTGGAACATGATTTTTACGTTGGTCATATATAGGAATACATATGAATATGTAAACGGAGTAAAGTGCAGTGTATATTAGAGGTACGAGTTACGATAGTTGCGGCGCAGCGCAAGATTAACTTTAAAATTCATATAAAACTTCAAACTTTAAAAATGCATTTAAAATGTTTGCGGATCAACGCACATTCAACTAAAATGTTAAGTTGCTGTGGAGCCCAAACAAAAAATAGAAGACAGAACATAGAAATAGAAAAATGACTGCGTCGCAACTGGGCGTGAACATGCCACCCGCATTGCCTTGATAAACGCGACGTACTCCAAATCACCGCATCAACGCAGTCCAAGGCTATGTCTGCTGGGATCTCCTACCAGTACGAATTTCTGAGGCCACACACTCTCGCTCTATATACATATGTATCCATGCTACCAAGCTGTTGATTTTCATCGCAGCTGGTGTTGCTGGATCTTGTTGTTTTTGGCGTCTCGTTTGGTGGACCGGTTCTAACGTGGATGTCTCTTGACACCATCGCTGCATTTCATGGGTTGGAAAAACTTAAAAATGGATCTAGACCTATGTTGATTTACATATTATTTTATTGAATTTAGCATTTCTAGCTCAATGAAGAACAAAAGCAAATAAAATTTCACACAAAAACTTTAAAATGGTGAGCAAATTTGTAAGGGGGATACCCTTTAAAGACGAATTGTTATGTTTTTTTTTTTAATACACTTAAACTGAAGAGGGAAAAAGAGAGTCTAAATAGCAATAATATATTTTATGCGGTCTGCACGCCTGCTTCTGCCTGTTACATATATATTTGCTCAAACTTAAAATAACCTTTTACTCTATGGATACAGGTTATCAGGTTGGGTAAAAACAGATTGTTATGTTTTTTAATACACTTTAACTAAAGATGGAAAAAGAGAGTCTAAAGAGTATAAACATCAATAATATATTTTAAGGTGTCTGTCACTCCTGCTTCTATCTGTTACATAGATTTGCTCAAACTCTTAATATAACTTTTTACTCTATGGGTACATGTTATATCGTATATATTTTTCATTTTGGCCATCCGTTGTTTAGAATTGGCAATCAAAAGTTACACAAGATAAAATAGTATTGTAATCGCATCCACACGTGCATTTTCAATTTCATATTAATTCTACAATTCGAATTCAATACATATGTATATATATTTGTATATTTGTCGGAATGAAGAATCGGCGTATTTTTAAGCACAACCTCCATTTATAGCCTCCTAATCATTAATTAAGCTAGTGATTTAATAATTTTTGGTTTTCTTTTTTCTTTCTATGACTAATATATAGATGATATTATTTTATTTCTTATAAATATAACTGAAATTCGGGTCAGGCTACTATTTACTTATGGGGCACATTTAGTCAACTAAGTCATCTTAAACCAGTAGTACTTTCAATGTGGTTTTTTCGGTTATAGATTACCATTATTTTCCATCTGTGGGAGGCTTGGCAGCGCCCACTTTTTCTGATGATCTTAGTTCTCGCTCTTTACATATGTACCAAATCTCATCCTTCTGCGTTAAAAAGTTGCTGAGATAAGATGGGGCTGGATTCGTGACACCGCCCATTTGGTCTAAATGATATATGAATTGCTACAAACCTTCTCCTGATCTATAGTTAAAAACTCTACAAATTTCGGTCAAGTCGTTCAGAAGTTACACGAACTCTAAAATATTGACCAACGATTATATATACCTATATATAAAAATTAAGTAAAGTATGTTTGAAATATCATACAATCGCATTCACAACCCTCATAACGGTATTGGTAAATCCAATTTACATATTTACGTAAACAGCGTGTTTCATAACTAGAAATTTAAAACTTGAACGGAAATGCTATTTGGGTGAAAAACTTTCGTATGTAGCCAGTCAATTGATTATACGTACTATATTTCCCATAGAAAGCTTTTTAGATTGATGTACTGCAAGCTTTTCATTTAATCTTCGCCTTAAAGAGTGCAATGTGGTGAAAATCAAATTGCGATAAAAAAAAATGGTAATTGCACTACGGGAATCCTATAGGTGCAGTCATTCATTCACTTTTATAACAGAAATAAAAATGTCTATAAACTTTCAATTACTGCGCAATTTCTGTGTAGAAACTATAAATAAACTTTCGGTTCATGCACTGTTTGAAAGCATCTCACTCCTCTACACACAATATATGTACGTATAGAAGTAAATTGATTGTTCATAGCTTTATATTTTTTCTCATTCACTAGGTGTACTCTACTATCATTTGGTACTTTCCCATAGCAACTCCTGTGTATGTACAATCACTTGGCATTGTCATCACTGCTCCTGCCAGTTGTCACATGCGATTGCCACTGGTATATTAACGTATACTCTGCGTTGTAGCTACACAGCGCGTCTTTTGTACATTATGTGTTGTTGTGGCAGCTGAGATATTGTACACATAAACATTATTAAGGTATTATCACCACTTCTATCTGGTATATTCGAAAAGAGTCTATTTGATCTTTCGTTTGCACATTATTAGACACGCTATAAGAACACGTGTATGTAGAAGGTTTCAACGCATTTTATTTAGTATTTCGCAATCATTCCAAATGGCAAATGAGACAATGGGTTTGCTGCACATTTAGCAACAAGCATTTTGCGTTGGTCACATGCAACAGCACAGAAAATAGCAGACGTTCATTAAGAAATACGTGGTGGTAACATCATTGGTGTAACTATTTTTAGAACCCAAGACACGTTTGCGAAAGTGTTATTAGTTGTTTTGCATGTTAGTTGTTTTGCATGGAAACGATAATTTAAAAATTATGAGAACTTCTCAACGGAACATCATACAACAATATTGGTTATATAGACATACATACTATTGATCTTAGTAAGAGTTTATAAAGTTGCCATTTCTATTTTTATTTTAAGAAGCCTTTATTAAGAACAATATTGATAATATGGTTTAAGTTGTGGCACATTTTTAATTTGCATGAAAAAATTATAAATTTTTCCATAAATTTGTTTTAAGGGTATAACCTTTAGTGATCCGTAGTGGTTCGGACCTATATTGTAAAGGGTTTACCAAAAGGCAAATTCGACTTTTAACAACTACTGGCGGCTATATTTGTTTATCAATGTTTGACATGTAGTGTCATTTGTGTTCAATTTTGCCATTCACCTTTAACGAAATAAAATTGCCGATTGGAAAATTATAATCAAAATTCTAATTCCATTGTCAAAACTCAAAGAGATTTTCATGCAAAATATGGATGTCATATGAAGCGCGTAATAAGCGGGCTATACACTGTTTAGAGGATAAGTTTGAATCGGAATTTACTCTACATGATCAGAAGCCTACAATCCATGTACGAAATGAGCGCAGTGAAGGGAAATATTTCCGCTGTAGCAGCCAATGTAGATGCCGACCAAAATTCTCGCCGGCTTATCTCTTATGACAACGTGGCGATTTTTGCGATTGGTTTTAGTTGGCACAAGAGCTGAAGCCTAACGACCGTAGCTGGTGTCAGAAGTTTGCTGATTGCACTCTTAGCTCATACAATGGATTTATTGTACAAAAAATTAAGTGATTTGCTTATTCCCAGAAATGGACCTCTCCCCATGCCACCAATATCGTATAATTTATTACCATTGGATTATTTTAATTGGGGTTACATTAAAATGCTTGTTTACAGTGATGGTCCCAAAACTTTGCATGACCTCGAAGTCAACATCCGAGCTTCCATTGCTGCCATAAAAGCCAAAATGTGCCATAGGGTTCAAATCTTAAATGGCAAACATCCGTCAAATAAATGTTTCCGAATGAATTTTGGTTAAATAGTATTTGTATTATTCCATTTTAAACTTTCGATGATATCAATGGTTATCATTTAAAATTATGATTGACGTACGATCCATTCGAACATGTTTCATGCGGGTTGGTGCACATGATTACATCGACAATAGTTTTGATACCGATCAAGACATTAGTAGTATTCCCTCAATTGAATAAATTTCGTAAACTCATTCTTTCTTCCGAAATTAAGGGAATGCACCGATTTGACACATTTGATTCTTTTGATTATTGACATCTGTTAGTGTCGTCAGAAGCGGTAATGCAGACACCGATTAGTTATTCTCATAATTATTTATCAAATCAGATTTACATACTTCTTTCGTCATCATTTTGAGCAAACAAAATGTAAACAAAGTCCACAGTTACTATCTTCAACTAAATTTAATCTGTAATTGAATCAAATCGATTCAGCTGACGAAGTTTATCAAATGGGGAAATATCCACTATATGTACTGTATTGTGTCAGTTACGCCTATTTTTGTTGCTACATACTCGTACATTTCTACAAAAACACAGTATTCCATTTTTCCCAATGTGTACGGGTTATAGAGTTGCTTTCTTTAATTTTCGTGTTAGACCATGATTTTTCGTGGCTACACGTGCATGTCCGTAATCACTAGCCTCGTGCTCGTGTTGGGCCGTGTCTTTGCCAAAATTTATATGAGTGTGCGCGGGCGTGTTTTTAACTACTAATTTGTTGCTCGTGTTGGGCCGTGTGTAATAGTGCCCTCTTATTTGTGAAATTTTTTGTCAATAGAGATCAGACAAAAATGTTGTGGTCATATTTCATGTGAAAATTCCTTCAAAAATTTTAGTTCCAAACTAAACCAAAGCTTCACACATAGGGAATGTGAATTGGTTCTCGTTGCTTTTTTTTTTTTTTTGTTAATTGATGCTTTATTGTGAAAAGATGGTTACAAATTTTATATTGAAAGTATTTTCCTACCACTACTTCTTTCACATCTTTTTGAAACTTACGGGTCCGAATCTACCTAATATATTTATATTAATGGGTATGAGGCTGTGGGGTATCTGAATTTTTTCAAATATATATGGTGACATAGTACATAATATTAAAATCGTAGTATGTATTTTTTATTAATTTATTTAAATATTAAATCAAAAAGTTTTATCCGTCGACTTTTCTCGTCAGATTTACGCAAAATACTTTACATTTTCAATAAATTTATCGAACTTTTTTCAAATACAAAAATCTAAAGATCACGTAGTCGTTGATCGGTCATTGGTAATCTCCATATAACTTCCGTATCGTAGTCAAAATTGTGACATAAAATACCGCTAGCGGCAGCTTTCAGAATTTTATTATTACTCCTTGAAATAATTATGCTGATTTCCATCATCGAAAAACTTTCACAAGTGTCGACAATGTAATCTATTCGTTTACTCGGGAAGATCTACTTATAATATTTCGTGCTATTATGAATCGTCACTCCAAATTGCTTTTATGCTTTGGTTTACTGTTTGTATTATTGGAACCATTTTGGAATAACCAACATCACGCTTTAGTAAAATTTGGTTTACTGCCTCAATTGTTCCCAGTAATTGAAGACACTCTCACAAGTCAACGATCACACTTAATGATATATGCATGTGTGAAGCGTCCGTTCATAACGTTCAAGTTTATTTTCCGTGTAATGCAAAAATTTTAAAACAGTTCGACCGTGGTGCTTCAAAAAACGTGTATAAAATCGTGACAGGTGACGAATCATGGACATATGCGTATGAGCCGGAAACAAAACAGCAATCGACGTGTGGCTATTCCAAGACGAGCCAAATCCAACAGAAGTTGTTCGTGGAAGAAGCACAGCGAAGCAAATGATCGCCTGTTTCTTCGGCCGAATGGGTCATGTGGCCACTGTTCGGTTTGAGCACCGTAGGACGGTCAATTCTGAGCGGTACACGACCATTTGTTTGCCGGAAGTCTGCGGAGAAATTCGTAAAACCAACCGCCAAAGACGAATCAGTCTCCATCATGACAATTCGAGCTCTCACACATCTCGTCAAACAATTGCATTTTTGAGCATTAATGATTCATCTTCCGTACAGTCCTGATTTGGCACCCAATGACTTCTTCTTGTTCTCGAGTATCAATGGTAAACTGCGTGGTCAACGATTTACAAGCGCCGAAGAAGCAGTTGAAGCGTTCAAAAACCATGTTTTGGAGGTGTCTCAAGAGGAATGGAAAAACCTATATGACAAATGGTTTGATTGAATGGGTCATCATTGATCATCAAGGGGAATATTTTCAAAAACAATAAAGCCATTTTCATTTAAAAATGTTTGTTATTATTTGCTATTCCCGAAATATAAATAGTACCCCTCGTATATATGTTACGTGTTCGTCCGTCACAAGCCACCATATATAAAGAAAACAAAAAAGTTTCATAAATCTTTGATTTTATTCTTCAATTTTTAAAGTAAAAACCACTCATTGATTCCGACCTAAATCTATTTCGTTTGTGTCACAGAAATCTCTTTTAGACCGTTTGAAATCTCCAGCCTTTTGCTTGGTGAAATTGTTAATCGCATATATAAACTCTTCAAATCATAAGGTTACACCTTGTTTATGTACTAGTTTAATGTATTTTCTTCGTAAGTGTGTCTTAGGATTTAAACATTTAGTACATTTTATTATTTAATTTAAATTTATAAAAATGTGTATTTATTTGCTGAAAACTGTCTAGGTTACTCTACAACAACGAATTTCAGCTGATAATTCTGTGTACTGCTGCAAACTTATTTGTAATTAGAAAATTATAAAACTCGTCTGTCCACTAAAAACTGTCTGTACACTAAAAACTTTTTTCTATGAAATCTCTGAGATTTGCAAATCACCAGACGGATTTTTGTCTAGAGATTTCTGTGACACCTAAAAATTGAACGAATTGAATCCATAATTTATCGAATTTGTTCATAATGATTTTTTTAACTGAATATTGCTTAAATAAATATTTTCTGTCCCTGTTTACATTTATAATGTGAAATAATGTTCTTTGAATTATATAAACTTTTTCATTTCATATAATTATAATTTTTAAATTTTTATACTTGTCACACAGAGTGTGAATAGTGTTACAATGTAATCACAATGTATATAGTGTCCCAAAGAAAGCATAAGAGGCCAAATAAAATATATATATTCGTGATCAGCATGACAAGAGGATTCGATCTAGCCAAGTCCGTCTGAAATATTGCTTTGAAAGTTGGAATGGAGAATAACTATATCCATGCACAAAATACTTATTAAAATAACCACGGTTTATGTAAAAGAGGGTACAGCTTCCATACAAATTTTTATTTAGCTTCTTTATCCGAAGTTATATTTTTCTCTTGTTTAAATTAATAATTGGCAAAATATAAGATACTAGTAGGTCCCCGCGACGTTGTACGCGGCCCTTACCTTTCTTTATTCGAAGTTATCTTTTTCTCTTGTTTAAATTAATAATTGGCAAATTATAAGATACTAGTAGGTCCCCGCGACGTTGTACGCGGCCCTCCCCTCTCCCTTTTCCCCTGCCACTCCTTCCCCCTTCCCCACCTTCCACATGCTCCTTCTTTTTGAACAAAAAAAAAAATGGAAATGGAATATTTTCTGTTTATCCAATCGCCACGAAACTTCACAGGATCACCCACGAGACTATTTTGAATATTGCCACAAGATTTGATCAAAATCGGTTGAGCGGTTTCGGAGTCTATAGGGAATATACATACATACTTCCATTTTTATAGATTTATTATAATACAAATATATTATTTTTAATTTATTTTAAAGGGTTTATCCGGGTTAATGCAACAAATGAGCGTCGATGACGATGAGTAGTCCCAGCGAAATTGATAATTCCAATCACCACAAAGAAATTCTCAACAAACAAAGAATAAATAAACAAAATCTGGAAGATCAGAAACACAATAAACAGCAGAAAATCACAATAGTCTACATAGAAGTGTAATGGACTGGTTACTTGCAACTCCACAGTTGCATAGCGCCTTCTCATCATTGGGCTCACTAGAGGGTGACTCTTACGTGGTTAGTCCCAACGCATTGGGTAAGTCGAAGACTAAGCAATATACAACTAATTAATAGATAATTGTAATACGTCTTCACTCGCAGCCGTTCTAGAGGAGATCAACTACAAATTGACATACGAGGATCAAACACTACGTACATTTCGTCGCGCCATAGGCTTTGGCCAGAATGTGCGCTCCGATCTCATACCGCTGCTCGAGAATGCCAAAGATGAAGCAGTCCTTGACTCTGTCATACGCATTTTGGTAAACTTAACTGTACCAGTGGAGTGCCTCTTCTCTGTGGATGTCATGTATCACACTGAGGTAGGACGAACAACAATTTTTGAACTGAATAAATTGTTGTACACGAGCAAAGAGGCCTTCACCGATCCAAAAAGCACAAAATCCGTAGTGGAGTATATGAAGCACATACTCGAATCGGACACGAAACTCTCGGCACAGAAATGCGATCAGATTAATAATTGCCTCTTGCTATTGCGCAATATTTTACATATACCGGAAACCCATGCTAACTTTATGGTGACATCAGTACCCTCAGGCGTTAGTGGACATGGCCCTGTATCTATGCAAAATACTATTATCTGGAATCTATTCATACAAACTATTGATAAGTTGTTGCTCTATCTTATGACGTGTCCGCAACGCGCCTTCTGGGGTGTAACAATGGTGCAGCTGATTGCGCTGATTTACAAGGATCAGCATGTAAGCACACTGCAAAAGCTGCTAAATCTTTGGTTTGAGGCATCCCTGTCGGAGAGTTCAGAGGACAATGAGAGCAACACGTCACCGCCAAAACAGGGAAGTGGTGATTCAAGTCCAATGCTGACTTCGGATCCGACCTCCGATTCGTCAGACAACAGTAAGTGCTAGAGTAGCTCCTCTTTGCTAAAGATATTCATTATATAATTTGATTTTAAGGCAGTGCAGGTTGCAAGAACGAATGTTCCGAAGATCGTCGTCAGGCGTTGCGATGTGAAGAGACAAAGGCCACTCTTCAAGAGGTCAGCCGCAAGGGACATGAATACCAGCACTCAATGTCGGGTGTACCCGCCGATAAGCCAGACAGTTCAGAGGCTTTTAGCGATATTACTGGGGGCGATTGCGAGCTGCCATGCACTTCGGTTCATGCAATGGATGCCGCTGATTATGATGTGGATGAAACATCCCATAATATTGAAACACCGAATGAAGAAGAAATTATTTCGCCATCTCCATCAGCCTCTTTAACGACCTCGTCTTCCTGCATCGCTTCGTCGCCAGATGCAAACTTAACACAACCAGCTGACAATGCTACAGATACTACCAATGTTAATCTATTACTAGCTTCAGCGACAACACTAACAGCGACTCTACTGAACATGCATGAAAACACGTTTAAACCACCGCCGCCGCTGCCAATGAAACCTTCGACCTCGACACAAGCCGCCAAGGTAGCACAAATGGCGGAGCGGTATGAGAATGAAATACCTAAGCTGTCGGCAGTTAAACTTGGGCAGAAATCACCACATTCCGGGCAGCTGCAATTGACGAAGGGCAAGTGTTGTCCACAGAAGCGTGAGTGCCCTTCTTCAAATTCGGAACTTTCCGATTGTGGCTATGGCACTCAGGTTGAGTATCAAGAATCCATTTCCACATCGAGCAACGATGATGATGGACCTCAGGGTAAACCGCAGCATCAAAAGCCACCATGCAATACGAAACCGCGCAGCAAGCAACGCAGTGTCATGTCAGCAATGGACAAAAAGGAATTGCGGCGCAAGAAACTTGTGAAGCGCAGCAAAAGCAGCTTGTAAGTCAAATGAACCAGCTTAAAAATTATTTAACTATTTCGATCATATTGTATTGTGTGTTTGTTGCAGAATTAACATGAAGGGCCTCGTGCAGCATACACCTACTGATGAAGACATCTCCAATCTGCTAAAAGAGTTCACCGTCGACTTCTTGCTTAAGGGGTACGGCAATTTGGTGTATGAACTACACACACAACTACTGATGAATGCGGTAAAGTAGTCTCACTGATTTTGGTTTTTCTAGTTTATATTTATCTGTTATTTTTCTATCTGGTCTAGAAGATACCCATTGACACATCACATTTCTTCTGGCTTGTCACTTATTTTTTAAAATTCGCTGCACATCTGGAGTTGGATATGGAGCACATTGATAAAATATTAACGTATGATGTCATCAGCTATTTGACTTACGAGGGCGTTAGTCTTTGCGAGCAATTTGAACTCAATGCACGCCAGGAGGGCAGCGATCTAAAGCCCTATCTGCGTCGTATGCATTTGGTGGTCACAGCCATACGCGAATTTTTGCAAGCTATTGAAACGTACAACAAGGTAACACACCTCAGCGAGGACGATCGTACCAGGTTGCGTCAGCTGCAGCTGCAGATTAGCGCAACGGAGGATTTGCGTTGCCTTTTTTTGCTACTTTTGCGTCGTTTTAATCCTAGCATACATACGAAACAGTATCTACAAGACCTGGTCGTAACAAATCACATATTAATGCTAATATTGGATAGCGCAACGAAAATTGAGGGGGTTGGTACTGTGCGCATGATGGATCACATCTCGCAGTAAGTTGCAAGTTTGATACAACGTGAACTGTTGGCATAATTGTGTTATATTTTAAAGGTTTGCCACTTTGGAGGTAATGCACTACTATGGTATACTTCTTGAAGATTTTGATAGCAATGGTGAATTCGTCAATGATTGCATCTTTACCATGATGCATCATATTGGTGGTGATCTCGGGCAAATTGGAGTGTTATTTCAGCCAATTATTTTAAAGTCGTATTCACGCATCTGGGAAGCTGATTATGAGCTGTGTGATGTGAGTTAAACTGTTTCCTTTTTTTAGCAATGATTTAATTTCGTATTAATTTCATTTTTCAGGACTGGTCAGATCTAATCGAATACGTCATACACAAGTTTATGAATACACCTCAAAAAAGTCCGCTTACCATACCCACCACATCTCTCACTGAAATGACCAAGGAGCACAATCTCGAGAACACAGTTTGGTATGTCGAAATTAGTTGACAATGTCCCAAGCACCAACATTCTTTTTCAGAAGTTAGTTAGTTAGGGTTGCCTAGTTAAGAAAAAAAAAAAAAATGAATTTAAAAAAATTTTTTTATTACATTTAATTTTGCTTGGCTTTTGTACCATTTCAGTTGTTGTCTCTCACATATCGCTCTTTTTCTTACACAAAAAGATTGGCACACATTTTCCACACGGAAACAGAAATGGAAATAACAAGTATACGCCTTATGTATACAGATCGATCTAATGAGTGATAAATAAAAAATATTACTGATTACTTTTATACACATTTTGCAACTTTGCAAATGCTTCAATTGTTCTTTCTCTTTCTTTCCTTTACTCTTTTTGTATACTTCTGCTTTCATTAATTCATTATTTGGGAGTTGTAAATCATTCCGAAAATATTATACGTCGGCCTTGCAGAGCAAAGCGTGCTCCAGGATGACATCAATAGAGGCCGCAATTAATTTTACTTTAGCACTTTACTGAACTTTGTTTTTGTAATTATTTAGCATAAAATTTAATTTTTCTAAATTAACCTACTATGGCGTATAACTTTTTTTAATTGTTATTGAGAGTTGCTTTACTAATATTTATTTTATTTTGCTTTTCCCGTCACTTTTGTTTGTCACCATCAACAGCTCTTGGTCGCAAGAAGAAATGGACACGCTCTATTGGTACTATGTGCAGAGCAAGAAAAACAATGATGTGGTAGGCAAGATTGTGAAACTATTTACCAATAATGGTAATAAACATAAGTCCCGACTGTCGATCATTCAACAGCTGCTTCAGCAGGTGATTATAAAAAATTGATTTCATCAAAGTTCCTTGTTCTAATGGTTTGCATTTTACAGGACATTATAACACTCGTGGAGTACGATGATCTAATGAAATTTGAGGATGCTGAATATCAACGCACACTGCTGACCACACCGACCTCGGGCACCACAGAATCAGGCATAGATATGAGGGAAAGCGCCTTTTGTAAATCATCCGATGATATACAGGTAAACCATGACATTTTCTGTTTTACTGTACTTCATCTCTTTATCTTTCGAATTAATTTTTAGATCTTACTTGATTTAATAATCAAAGAACATAAAGACCAGCATCTTGTCTGGCTGCAGAAGATACTGCTTGAATGTTGTTACATCAAGCTCTCCTTTAAGACACGTGCCAACTTCGAACATGAGTCAGAGGAACATCGTCGTCGCACGATACCTCCTCAACAACCCATTATGGAACCGGTAGCTTTTCACTGTATCTGCAAGCACAAATCAATTCCCGTGACAACTTGGAACAATGAGCAGGCAGCAACAATGCTCTACCAACCATTTTTGCTTTTGCTGCACAAGCTTGGTTTTCAGTTGCCCGCTGATGCAGGATCAATCTTTGCGCGTATACCCGATTACTGGACGCCGGAGACAATGTACAATCTGGCATGTAAAATAGGACCCGTGGATAAATGTGAGTTTAGAATTGCCAAGGTGATGTATGCTTTCTGTCTATCGGTTAATGCATCTTTCTATCCCCATTATTTCTTTTTAACTCCGCGCGCTTCACGATTATAAATTGGAATCAATCGATCAATCAATCAATCCAAAATCAAAATCAAACAAACCTAAATGTATCTTTTGTTGCATTTCGCTATCACTTTCGCGCTATGTGTTTGTGTTTTTCGATATGCTTTGTTCTGCTCTCTCCTCTTTCGTATCGTCTCGTTTTCGTTTCGATCTTGTAGTGCCGATCAAATTTGATGCCAGCGAATTGAAGCAGTTTGAAAGTGGCTGGAGCAACTCATCACTCTGTCAGCATCATCACATACATCATGCACGTGCTTCACTCTCATCAGTTTCAAGTTTGGAAGTGGAGATTACTGAGACAGAAGAACTGGCAGTAATCCCTGAGGTAGACGAGAAGACAGCGACAGATTTTACATCGACAACAACAACTTCGAGTGAGATTTTTGCGGTACCTAAGATGAAACACGCTAATTCAATCATAAGGTAATTTATTTGCTTTTAACTTTATGTAACATATAATATGCTTCCATATTAATTTAGATACACCCCTGATCCTTCACCCACACCGGCAATTCCAAACTGGCTACAATTGGTCATGCGCAGCAAGTGCAATCAGCTGTCATCGCCGGGATCTACGGTAAAGAATGCCACATCGCAGCACGGTGACGAAAGGTGAGGACGACGATCGATCATAAATTTAATTTGAAGTCACGAAACCTAGCATTGTTTAAAGCCACACAAAATAAATAGTCCAATATAAAAGCTAGTTTATAGTAATCAATTGGGTTAGTTGACAAGTTGTAACTCGCGAAATTCACAACGAATATAACAATTACTGCTACAGCAGACAGAAGCAAAATCAAAATATTGCAATAATTAATTCTGTGGTTAACAACAAAATTTTTACAATTATAATTAGAAACGTGGTTATGGACGGGAAATGGAAAATGGACGATCGCGACATATCGTCTGGTAGTAAGAAAAAGTAGATCTTCCAAACATGGACATTTAGATTCTCTTTGACCATACGCAGTTCGAGTTTATTAAATTTTGTGGGTGGCCACTGTCGCCAACCCACAATGCCAACCGCTCCCACAATACGGATATATATGTACAATTTTCCGAACTTCCTAGGAGGAAAAAAGATTGTTTTCTTTTTATACTCTGTACAAAAAATATTTGTATATTGGATTTGTTGAGGTGTTAAAATGTACGTAACATAGTGAATGAAGCGTCAGAGACCCAATAAAGTTCTATTCTTGATCAGCGTGGAAAGACGAGTCTATACAACCATGTGCATCCGTCCATCTCTATGTCTGTCTTAGAGAAAAGTTCTCCGTCTAGAGTTAAACAAACTAAACTCACGGTATAGACTCTCTAGGTACTGCACTGCTATAAGAGTACATATAACTAGAAATTTCACAACTGGCAATTTACTATAGTTTTAAAAAAACAAGTTCAGTTCTCAATTTGTTTGAAATATTTGTTATGTGTATGTACTATACTATCCCTTGAATCGAAGTATTTGTTATAATTATTTAGTATACCTCAAAATTGATTAGCATTCTTTGTAATATAGTTTGTAAACTATGGTGTGTATGTCTCTTTCTTGTTTGTTTTCTTTTTCTTCTTAATTAATTTTTTTTCTTAATATCGTAAGTCAATGTCAATCAGTTTACTTAAAAACTATAATACATTTGTATGTTAAAAAAGTGACATTAAGGCATTTTAATAATTTTTAATACAATTATATTTAAATTAAAAAATTTTCTGTACATTAAAATAAATGCAGTGTTTTTGAATGCGAGGTATACTTTCCACACCACGGTCATTTTACCTAGTACGAAACTTCCAGTTATAAAGAAGTAAGTCGTGTGCTTTCGACTACGAAATATCCTGTACCCTTGATAAAGTAAAGATATGCAGACTTTGAAATTGTATTTTATCCGATTGCTGATTGGATATGATATGATTGGACCACTATAAGAGAGTCCCATACAAACCTCCCCTTATTTTTGAATTTTTGTATGTGCACTTTTTATTTTTCTTAGTTAGGCTAGAAACGCTAAATTTGGAGTATCTTACGTCAGAATATTGTATTGTACAATATTTTTGAGTTAAAAGGAGGCTTCGTACACCCCATAAAGTATATACATATATAAGCTTGACGAGTCTAGTCTATCTAGCTATGTCCGTCTGTCTGTCTGGGTGCTTTTTTATATAATTTGGGTATACATTTATTTTAATATAATCTTATATTGACATGTCACGGCCGCTTTTTAGAGTAGTATAAACGAACCGCCCAATTTCGAAATTTTGTAAGAATACTTCTTTATTGCAGTTAATATCAATTTAAAAACATATGGTGGCTTTTTATGAACGAACGCTTCACATATGTATCATGTTTGTGATTCCCCACTTTCACGGGTAGTTCCCATTCAAACTTACCACCCACGTTAACATAACTTAAGTTTACGACTGCTTGTATTTTTTTTTTTTATGCCAACATTCTTAAACTAATATTTTATATTAGGTACAACAAGAAACTTTAACGATAATGGGCTTTTAACAATGTGCCCAGCAGTCATAATATGTCAACATATTTCAATAGAAAAATTGTGACCTGAATAAAAAATGATTTTTAAATCCTATTATTATATAATTTCGTTAGTATCAGAATGCTAAGTGTAAAAATCGACTTCGGCGCCCAATACGCCCAAGGAAAATATCAGTGTGACACCCACGCTCATAATACAGAAGCAAATGGAAGCAAAGTCACAAAAGTATTTAAATGATATTCAAGTGCTATTTGTGCTTATTTGTTTTAAAATATGAAATGTGAATAAAATAAAATACTCGTATGTATAAAAGTATAACAAGGAATAAAATGCATATGTAGGTCGTCTATCCCCATTGCAAAAAGCTAGCTACACCACTAATAAAACTAAATAACTTTTACTTTCTCTTTACAGCCACGATGCGGACGAGAGTATGTCGAGCACCCATTCAAAGTCATATGCATCGCTATTGGCAGCTACTGCAACGCCATCGCCTCCACCAACCGCTGCAACAGTAGGACCAGCAGCAACAGCGACAACGACGCTCAGTTGTTTAACAATGATGCACAGCATAATTGGTGTGCATAATGAACAACAGCAGCAGCAACAACAACATAACCATTCATTTTCGTCGTCGTCAGTAGTAGCAACAACAACAACAAGTCATGTTGCAGCTGCCAGCGCGGCAAATGTCACCACATTGCACCACGATGCCGGCATGAAACCATTTGAACGCATTGACGCAGCTGGTATTTCAGCGCGCAATGCAAATCTGGATCAGGAGTACAGTGCTATGGTTGCATCGGTCTATGAACATGAGATTGCCAAGTAAGTGATTATTGTGAAGTTAAATATGACAAACATACGGACAAGGGGACATGTCAAGGATTGTCACATGCATCGTCAGAATAAAATAATACCCCGTAATACTATGACGTTATAGAATGACAATTTTAATTCAATCAACATTCAGTTGGCATTCGTTCTCTATATTTAGTATAAGGAATTATCTTTTGTTATCTACAAATCAGGCGTCGCCATCGAAATCAGCGACAATTAAGGCACAAAACTATTTGACAACGAGACATTTTCGACTGGAAAAGAAATACATAATATATATAGATATTTATATACTTATTTATGTACATAGGTTGCCAAAATTGCAGCAGCGAAAGAAACAGTTGACAGCTTCTGCAACCTGATAAAAATAATTTTTATGTAGAAGAATGATTCAAAAGTTACAAAACATTGAAAGAATCGAGAGAAAACGTTTAATTTGGTAGAACTAAAAAACAAATGAAATGAAATACTAGTTTTACTTACGAAATCCACAAGATTAGTGGCTTCGTATGGACAAAACACGTCATTCATAAGAAGCCACCATATAGTGTTTCAAGTTGATATTGATTGTAATAAAATTGTTTCCAAATAAGAAAACTTAAAATTAGCGGTAGTGCCTCCCAGTTAATATTGACTGAAATGAAAAAGCTTTTAGAGCAAAACAAACTCACAAAAGTAAAATGTGGGTTTTTTTGAGTCATGGGAAGTTGGGTTTCCTTAACGGATGACGGCCCCAAAGAGTCTTCCCTGTTTTACAAATATTCGATAAGAACTGAGAGGCTAGCACTAGTAATTATTGTATACACACACAAACCATACAGCCAAAGGCGCAGACATAGACGAACAGAGGGACATAGCTAGATCGGCTCATCTTGTCTAGCTAATCAAGAATATGTATACCTATTGGGGTCTCTGGCACCTCCTTGGATTTACAAATTTTGTGTCAAAACTAATATACTCTCCACACACACACATACATACACAAAACCATACAGCCGGACAGACGGACATAGGACCATGGCTAGATCGACTCGTCCCACTGGCAAATGTTTTCTTTAAATAAATTTCTTCTGAAACGGCAATATAAACAATTAGTCTTCTTTATGAATTTATATTATCAGTAGAGTTCTGAAACTTTTTATTTTATACCACCTTATATTTTTAAATTATGCGCAATATACGAATCAGCACAATAAAATGTCTTGTAAGGACAAAGGCCACTTTAGAAAACGGTCCTAATACTACTTTTATAAAGATTGACAATGTTTGAATCAGTCTATGTAAACCAAACCTGCACACAGGTTTGAAATATATACTTATGTACTCGTATGTATATGTATAAAGAGAACAAGTTTGCTGGTTGCTGGTTTGGTTTTCGACATTTGCCGTCTCGATGTCAAGTTACCACTAATCTCGATTGATGCGATGTATGTAGAAGAAAAAACATTTTTAGAAACACCCGCAGTATGCTCAGTTTTTGTAGAGTGAATAGTACATTAATTTTATCACAGTGTTTGTTACACACAGAATTGAGTCAATCTAGCAAATCACTCGGCTCGGATCATGTGACCTCTGACTATCTCGTGTCTGTGGCCATGCCAACTAGTCATTCAGTTTCTATATTCTGTAACCATAGGTTAGAAAAGTATATTAAATTTGTGCAAATGTTTGGAATAGTGAAAAAGAGACCAGACCAAGCCCATATACATTCTTGATCAGCCTAAAAAATCAATGTAGCCATTAGCACCTCTCCCGTGTATAAAACGTCGATACATCGGAGTCCATAAGTAATATAATCACCAAATCTGTGTATTTAGACTTTCTTAATCCGTGGCCAGTAAAGTGTACAAAATGAAAGGGCCAACCACACAATACAAATCTACCCTTCATTTCCGAGTTTTTTGTATGGAAAGTACGTATATACCCGTATATTCTTGATCAGCATAAAAAGTCCAATCGGTATAGCCATGAGCACCTCTCCTGTGTATAAAACATCGATACATCGGAGTCCATAAGTAATATAATCACCAAATCTGTGTATTTAGACTTTCTTAATCCGTGGCCAGATAAAGTGTACAAAATGAAAGACCAACCTCACTATACAAACTTACCCTTCATTATCGAGTGTTTGTATGGGAAAGTGTTTACATATTGTTTACCTAAATGTCGTATTACTAACGTGCCTAATAATATCCCCTCTGTTCCTGTTTCCGAATCCGTTTAATTTTTAAATTTTTGAATGGGAATTAAGTAAGGAAAGTAACACACGGGCGGACTGACATGGCTATACCGTCATCATGGTCATGAATATATGTACTTTATGGTGTCTCCTATGCTTCATTTTAGTCGTTGCAAACATTGTGACTAGAAAGAGTATAAATATGATTTATACTGGCCTGGAGTTTTAGCTGCTATGGAAGTAGATGCTCTGATTCTAACGTGTCGAATGCGTGATTCATGTTCTTCTAGCAATTGATCCGCTATTTTTTTCTTGAATAAGTGGTTGATTAGATTAGAATTTCGGTTGCCCTGTTGGTGTTTGAATACAAATAACAAACATTTTAGGTCTTGACCTCAGCAATCACTTCATTAAGTTTGAAAAAAAAGTTTCGGAACACCCTGTAAATAGATTTTCATTGTTGGGATTGGTTGTAACAAAGTTTCTAAAAGATCTTCTAAAAAGTCAAATACTATTTTACAGGCCTGAATTTTTAGAGAGATACTATATCATATACCAAAATTTGAAAAATTTTCACAGTGAATAATTATCTCTTTGGACTGCTGGTAAAGGAAATACTTTTAATCGAAATATAATTCATATATTAATAAAATTCAAAAATTGTTTTTTTTTTTTGTCTTACAGTGTCAGTGACAATGTCTCCTTGGCCTCGGATCTTACGCGCATGTATGTCAGTGATGAGGATGAGAGGCATGAATTTCGAGCGTCACATTATCCTTGAGCAAAATAATTAAAATGTAATACAAATGTGGTGCATAGATTACTTATTCGTAAACATGGTACAAGAAAATTTGAGCCTTTAAAAGTAAATTATAGTTATAGCCTCCAATTTATTGCAAAATGCATAAATTGGTAGTTATAATTCTATTTTTGTTTCGCAAGATTTAATGTAATAACATATATACCTAAGTATAGTGAATGTTTGGAAAATCAATTTTATTAAATAAATTTATGATGTAGATATGAAAGCAAAGAAACATATCCAAGGATAAATATGATATTGAAGCTTTAATACCCTTTGCGTGAAATATTAAATTACGATATATGGAACCAAAAAAAATATGCATGTGTAAATGAAAATAAAAAAAGATTTCTACCAATTGAGAGACCTCACATCACAAAAGTTATCTTTACCATATAAGTAAATTAAGATACATGTATGTGCAACATATATATCTGATTTAATGGTCTGTCTAGCGTCTATATGAAATATTAGCAAAAACTGGATCAATATTTTATGGATATGGATTGATAGTAGTACTGTCCTGTTCATACGATCATATTTTTTAAACATTTAAGTTAGATTGAAGTCGCTTCTTGTTAAGTTTTGACACGATTTTCAATGCAATATGAGAAATGTGTCACATATATATGATCGTCTGAACAGGACTTAAAAAAAAACTAATTCATAATTTATGCTTGTGATGTATACAACTTAAGATGTATACAACTTAAAAATGATACAAAATACATAATAAAGGTAACAATTGGCATGATATTGGATCTATTGATATAATTATTTTCTGTCATTAGTATTATGAGATGAGGCTAGTTTTTGGTTGAATGGCAATGTCAAAAAACCATTAATTGCCTTAACAAAAGGTTAATGTTTGATGTGCTCTATGGGCTGGCGGGACAATGATTTATAATCAAAAATGTAGGACAGCCAAAACATACTGTTCATTTTGTCGAGCTGATCGAAAGTATATTCATTTTATAGGGCCTACGTTGCCTTTAATGCGTTACAAAATATCAGACAAACTGGTAATACCTTACTCACACTATTTGTAACTACAACAAATTTTTCCTATTAGTGTACTTTAAGTAAAAATGGCTTAAGCTAATATCGCTTTTAGATCTACATAAAGCAAAAGCACTCATGTAATGCGTGATTTCCTTTCAACAAGATTGACTGCATAATTTCTGAGCTTTGTTTAACATTATCGGGATAGAATACTAAGTAGAATTCTTTAATAAATTTCGAATACTTTATACTGTATAAACTATTTTGTTAATAATTGAATGTACGATAATTGAAAAAAAAATAATATAATCAAATAAATATTTCGCTAGTATATTTTAATGTATATTTTATTGCGAAAATAGTTTTGGAGAAAAATTGGTTAATAAAAATGTGTTGAAGCCTAAAAACCAAAATATATTATGAAGTTCTTATTTAACTATTCTGGAATTAACACCATTTATGCAAAAATTGCTTTTAATTTAAAAAAAAAAAATAAATAAAATCAAGTTACTTATGTAATGCAAGAAAATCCATGTTTTGGAGATTGTTTGGAGATTTTTGCGACTAACGTTAGGCGATCATAAAATAGACATTTTTTTTTTTAAATAAAGAAGCCGCAAAAAGAACCACATAAACAAACATCAACTCGAATGATGTTTCTATTGAATGCTGTTCTGAGATCATAACAAATTTATGGTTTATAAAACCGACCAATGATGGCACCGCATTTGGCCAAACAAAAGCTGTGACCAATTATTTTACTTTCTATCTAATTATCAATCATATTCATTTTCAAATTTCATAATTTCTATGTGCAGAAGACACATTTTTATCTTTCCACGGTAACTTCTATGCATAACTTTGAAATTAATAAAACCAAAAGCGCAGCACTTTTACTTTCTGCATGAACATTGTTTACTAACTTTCTGCATGAGCATTGTTTACTAGCAAACAGAAACTTATAGCAGTTACATATATGTACGTAAAAAATAGATTGAAGTTGTACTTGTTACCGAAATTTATGCAAATTTACTTGAAACATTGTACATGAACATGATGTCTAAAATTGAAAAAGACTCCAAAAAATCTAAGCATTAAGTTGAAAATTGGCAATTTTTTTGTTAGGCTACAATTCGGGTGCTCTGAAAAAATGAATTGACAAACACTTTTAAACGCAGCGTATTAAGGTCAATGACGTTTGGAGCTGAAGAAGTAGAAGGCGATGTATGACGCAGAACAGTAGCGCGGCGCATGCCGAAAAATATACATAGTAAATAAATTGAACGAAATTGAAAGCAATGCTTGGTACGCAAATCATGCAATTGAACGAGATATGAGAATTTTGCAGTCAAGTAGTAAAGAGAAAATGATTTGTATGAAAAATGTTAAATGGAGAAAAAATACAATACAAAAAAACAAGAAAAAACGTTAACTTCGGTGGAACCTACGTTTTAATACCATTCACACGAAATTTGAAAGGAACCCCCAAAAAACTTGTAATTTGGCAACATGGATGGGACAGAAATGTGGACATAGCCAGATCGACTCATCTCGAAAAGCTGAACATCTTATATATATATTTTTTTTTGTATACGATGCCTCCTTTAATACGCTACAAACGTTCTTACAAACTGATACCATTTCACACTATGAGTGAATAGTATAACAAGAAAAAAGAACGGTAACTTCTGTGGAACCAATGCTTTGATAGAAACTGAATAGCAGTTGCATAAAACAATTATGTATATATAATTGTAAACCTTAAAATTTAATTGTAGGAGGTTACCCCTAAAATTGGATGGAAACAGCTCACAAATATTAATGTGAAGTATTCATGCATAATAAGCCATCAAATATCAAGATGATATTGACTGGTATAAAATATAATTTCATACAAATAACTAAAAGTGGGTAATGGGTTAATATAGGACCTACCTTTAAAACAGTGGGATACGCCCAATAATATAAATTTGGAACTTCCGCCCTTAACACGCCACCATATTGAATTTTAAGGTGATATTTATTGTAATAAAAAAGTTTAAAAAAAAACAAAAGTGGGTGCAGGGTTTGTATAGGGGTTATATTTAAAAGTGAGCAGAAGACGCCCATTAATATTTATGTGAACCGACTGGCCATAAGAAGCTACCGTATCAAACTTCAAGTTGATATTTACTGTTTACAAAAACATATAACAAGAAAAAACTTTAAGTTCGGTTGAAGCTCTAATACAATTCACACAAAATTTCATATCGTCTTGTAAAACGTAAACATGGGTTGCGGAACACGCTCATTAGTATATATGTCTGAAGCGACTGCCACACCGAATTTCAAGCTGATATTGGTCTAAATAAATATATTTATGATACAACAACACAAAAGTGGTCGGTGGATTTATATGGGCGGAACACTCTCATAAAAGCCACCATATCGAATGTAAAGGTAATATTGACTTAACTAAAAAAGTTATAGAAAATCACAAAAGTGGCAATATTGTTACTATATTTGACTGCAATAAAACTTGATCATTAAAAAATGCGCAACAACTACCAGCCGGACGGATAGATAGACGTTTCGTCGATCGGATCAAGAATATAAGAATACAAACTTTCACACAGACTGATGATACCATTTTATACTATGTGTAAATGATACAAAAACTGCAAAAGTAGGTAAATAGATATTCCAGTGTAGTGGCGGAGCCACGCAAATTAAAGTTGAGCTGGGTTCCTCAAATGTTTCATCGTTCATTTTAAGTTGATATAAACTGAAATACAGGTGTGGGCGCTCGAAGTGTTACCAATTGAAACTGCTGTAATTTTGTCAATTTTTATTTTTGAAGTGAAACATCTTTAGAATCGTTGTCATTACAAAATTCGATGAATTTGATGAAACGGAAATGCGATGAATTTGGCAACGGAAATTGAATTCGTTGAATACGATATAATAAAATATTATGATGTTAGGGATTGCTAATAGATGAACATATCCTATTGCGGGAGTCCAATGATACCGACTATATCCCACACTCTCCTCTGGTTTTTTGTACGATTTTAAGCTAATCCTCTCCAGAAAATGGCACAAAAAAAAAACAAGATATTCCAGAAACTGGTGGATGTTTCCTGAAGTATGGAATTAGTCTTTAGTCGAATTACCTTTACAGCTGGTGGCAGTTACCGTGGCCCAAACCATCACTGATGGCTGCGCTTTCTTTCGCAGAGCAATTCGCTAGTCCAAATTGCATCTTTTTGTTTGTTTACATATTGCTGAACATATTTTTATCAGAAAAGACCACATTTTCAAGCTCGCCACTAAGGGCTGGTTTTCCAGCCAAATACAAAGCAAAAACTGCGACATAAAACGATATGCTTCCGTATGCTTTTAAACAACATAACAGACTGACGCTTGACAAACAAGAGCGCGCTGTCATTAGCCGTTTGATTGCTACAGCACCGTAAAATTGATTCGAGCGCCAACCCCTGTAAAAAGCATTTCAAGTAAATATGTAAAAGTAGGCGAAAGGTTTGTATTGGGCGTATAATACCGACTTGAAGATCCTGCTTGAATGTCAGCGTCAGAGAATTTCAATACAGACTTTTAGAACAATTCGATAAAAAATATTCCTAGTACTAATACACAGCCAGGCAGACAAATATATATGTACATGGTTAAGTAGTCTCCGATATCTCCGAAGATCGTTCACACAGATGGTCAAATGGACGGACGGACATGTCTATATATCAACTCAATTTTGACGCTTATGATCAAGATTATTTATATTTTATGGGGTCTCTCACGCTTCCTTTTGATTGTTACATACATTTGCACAAATGTAATATACCTTTTAGCCCTATCGGTAAGTTATATAAATCGAAGAAACATAATAACAACAATTGTAGTTAGTCAATTGCTGTTTAGTTGGCAAACAAGAGCGCGCTGTCATTAGCCGTTTGATTGCTACAGCACCGTAAAATTGATTCGAGCGCCAACCCCTGTAAAAAGCATTTCAAGTAAATATGTAAAAGTAGGCGAAAGGTTTGTATTGGGCGTATAATACCGACTTGAAGATCCTGCTTGAATGTCAGCGTCAGAGAATTTCAATACAGACTTTTAGAACAATTCGATGAAAAATATTCCTAGTACTAATACATAGCCAGGCAGACAAATATATATGTACATGGGTAAGTAGTCTCCGATATCTCCCAAGATCGTTCACACAGATGGTCAAATGGACGGACGGACATGTCTATATATCAACTCAATTTTGACGCTTATGATCAAGATTATTTATATTTTATGGGGTCTCTCACGCTTCCTTTTGATTGTTACATACATTTGCACAAATGTAATATACCTTTTAGCCTTATCGGTAAGTTATATAAATCGAAGAAACATAATAACAATAATTGTAGTTAGTCAATTGCTGTTTAGTTGGCAATTAATTGCAACATGGTTGTGCTCGGGTTTCGCTGTCTATAAGCGGTAATTGTGTGCATGCGCAGACTACACGACTCTACTTGTTTTAGACGGTGCTATTGTTGCACGTTGTGAATATTGTATTTGTTATCGACTTCTACTGCTGGTACTATTTCTGGCTGGTGTAGCTTATTGTTTTTGTTGACCCTAAAGTGACAAACCACCACTGAGAGGTAGGCAAAAGTTCAAACAACGCTGCCAATTGGATACAAAAGTACTGTTGTAACAAAAGTACATCATTCAAATGTTAGTATAGGTTAAAAAAAAAAAAAATTCCACCTCTTTACACTGGTAACGTTAGAAGTTCAATATTTACTATTGAAATTATGCATGGGCGTTGCTTTGGGTTTTATGGGGCTCCCAGCTCTACTTCGAAGTTACTCTTGTAAAGAGATACGTTTTAATGATCATTGGCGGATCATATTTTAAATAATCAACCATTTTCTTCCTATATTATCTTTCGTCCGATTTTTAGTGTTTTTCATAAATATTGGTTTGCATAAATATTGGTAATAAACCGCAAAAAGTACTGTAACCAAATTTTAAACACAACTTTTTTTTATGGATTGAATAGATCAATACCAATAACCTCGTAAAGAGTTGTGTTTGAAACCTTAAATAATTTTAACTGATCAATTAACTAATATTTCTTATGTGAAATTCACCAACTATTACAATAAATGTCTAGTTTGCTCTGATGCAGTGTACCTATATGTAGTACATATATTAAATAAATTTCATATAAAGAATCATTGTCATCACGTGTTTTGTGAATAAAAAAAATCTCCTTGGGGATCGTTACCCAGTTGCACACATTCACTCAACCCACTAGTATGGATCCGTTTATGTGTTTACATCTGCTTTTGAGAAGCAGCCTTAAAATGCAAGCGAAATAAAAAATAATTCAATAAATTTACATTTTCTATTAAATATTTATGCAAATATATCAAAACTTGTCGTAAACAAATAAATAGCAACAATAATATATATTTAAAAAACACACCCAAAAAAGTCAGAAATAAAAATAATTATCGAAAAAGTTTGCAGTATTTTGCTTTGCGAAAAATATGCAAAGTGGCAAACAAGTTGGACTAAAATTAAGACTTATGACGCGACCAAAACTGAAGCTAAAGATGAGCACGTTCGTGCGCATTTCAGTTAGTAGTAGTTTAACAACATTCAATACAAAAGCCAAGATCAAGATCGGTTGAAATGTTTTTTTTTTCATACTCATCATACAAACCGATCATTCACACTATATATGAATAATATAATAAATATATATTACAAGAATAAACGGCAGCTTTGGGTCAAACCATAGTTTTTATTATTAATGAAACGTCCAACAGTCAGACGAATATTGCAAGAACTACTTGCCTCTCCGAGATTATCCGAAATATATAAATATTATACGATGTCTCCGATACTTTTTTGAAAAGCGTTACAAACATAGTGACAAAATTATATTAATATGCATACTATGTGTAGAGATTATAAATATTCAAAGAAATAAAAGCTATTATGCAAACAATACAAAACTCGATAGGCACGGATTGAAAAGCGAACGGCGACAGTTCAAAGGCATTTAGCAACTCTTCTTACTTGCTTTGCTTTTTTGTCAACCTGACGAAATCTTCAATAAGTGTGATAATAATATGCAGAATGCTCCGTAAAGTATCATAACTCGTACCCACTTGGCATTGGTGCCATATCTTGCATGTCGCACGATGCGTCGGTTGAAATTTTATTAGCTAGCAAGACACCAAGAAGTTGAGAATAAATCCTAATCAGCGCTCATTACAATATGTCCATTGTTTCTCTTCATATCATACTCGTTAACTTGAGTACTAGACCAATTTTACACAGGACAAGTATCCAACAGTTCACATGGGCTGAGCTGATCTAGAGAACATGTACAATACAAGCATGAAATCAGATTAGAATTATCCTTATTATTTTTATCCTCAGAAGCAGGACTCCAGTGCGATGGGCTGAGCTGATCAAGAAAACATGTACAATACAAGGCCTGCAATTAAACATACTTGGTGCAATCTCTTGTACTTAACTAAAAACAATATTTGGGAACTCTATTCCTTCGATATCAACCATAAAATTTTGGACAACTCATTTTAAACGTGATAGTACTAGCATTTTTGACGACAAACGTGTTGCGCGTCCAAAAGAGGTCAATAAGATTTTTAAACTTGATTATCACAACTATTAATTTTAGGTTGCGCTCAAATCTTCTTTTAATTATCACAATCCTTAAAAATCATTGCATAGAATATATTAATTGCATTTCGTTTTATGAACGACATTAGAAGTGGGTTTCCTTATAGATATAATTCTTGCAAAGTATGGCTTGGTCGAGATACAAAACACGTCGCAATCATCGATTGCGTACCTCGTCTATAAATCAATGGTGCACTTTAAGCTTTTGAGCTTGCACTAAGCAAACTTTTACACTCTCCTCTCTGCAACTGGATGCGATTGTTTTGACTGAAGTTCGGATTCAAGAGATCGGAATTCGTTTTCGCTTTAGTTGCTGACGATTGCAGCGGCGGCACCCGACGGGCCTAAGCTGAGTCAAGTCTTAGCGCATTTAATATGTGTGTTAAATGAGTACTTTTGGCCGAAGCTGCATCAAAAGTGGTTCAGTAGAGCAAACGGCTTTGATAAGTGAACAACACGTGCGCGTGCGTCGACATTTATACAAGCGAAATATTGAATATTTAAGATCGAAGACGCGTTTCACCCAAATTTGTTGTTCATCCACTGTTTAAAAGGTACGCGTGTGTTTATATTTTTTGCAATAAAAATTACTGAAGTCCTTTGAGCGTACTCAAGGGAAAAGTCAAATGTCAATATGCGTAGTTAAACCTATATACATTATGTATATAAAAGGATACTGTGTATATTAAATAATAATATGAATGAACCCAAATGTTAAATACTCTTCACACGGCTGCTGAAATTAGTTCTATCTAAAAACATTATTGCAGGATTGAATAGCAGAGTGGCATTTGTTTCGAAATTCGCTACAATTTCTCATCACCACTTGAATATAACATACAAGTACTGTAGTGTTTATATCAATGTATCTGGAAACATGAAGGGAAGTTTTTTCCCTATAGCATACATTCCATTAATCAATCCTGCAGAGTTATTTTTGACAAGCTCACCCTCAACTAAGTGCAATCATTGTTGCCACATGATACTTGGCGGGAGATAAGAAAATTGTTTCAAATCAAAATATAGTACATTAATATTTTAAGGAGAAAAATTGGACCATTTAAGAAATTGTAGCAGGTGACTTTAATAGAAATAATAAATAATGAAATATAAAATAATAAAAAATAATGGATGCACAATTAAAAAAATGTTTCACTGCACAAAAGAAATTTAAGTAATACTTATTTAAGTAATACAAATAGACCGAATGCATGGAAGGTATTATAAGTTTGTGAGAATATATATCAAATGATTTATTTTCTATTGTGTAGCTGAACAACAAGAACGGTTAGGTCATAATGACATAAGAAGAACACAGAATTGTAGACAGTTGAGATATTAGACCCATGTCCATATACAAATATATTTGTAGAAAATATTAAAAAACAAGAAAAAGAAGGCTACCCCAAAAAGTGGGAGGTACACGCCCACTAGTAGATGTGTGTGAAGCGATATTGTAGATGTGTAAGATGCCGCCATTTCGAATTTCCAGTTGATATTGACGTTTTCAATGCAAATGTATAAAAGTGAGCTGTGGGTTTATATGAGACTATCTCAAAAAGTGGGCGGGACACGCCCATTTGTATATCTATATGAAGCGATTGTCCTCTAAAATCCACCAAATCCAATTTTAAGCTAATATTGATTTAAATGAAGAATTATTTCATAAAAAACACAAAATTGCACGGAGGGTTTGTATGGGGCTACCCCAAAAAGTACATATTTATACACAAATAAAGTTGTGGACAAACGATGATCTTTAAGTTGAGTTCTTTGTAGTTTAATAACTTAATAGCTTTTAGTTATATTTGTATTTATATACTTAAATTGTATTATAGAAAATTGAACCAGTTAACGAGTATTTATTTATATAACAATTATCTTTGTACAACGTTGAATTATTTTATATTCTGTGGCTATTACAATATAAATTACATGGTAATTTAGCAACATGGAAGAAATTTAAAATAACTATTGATATAAATATCTATAAATTTGGTGAACTCAATTTACGATTATCGTCAAGTAATTTTCGAATGACCAATACTTTGTAAAATGTAAGTACGGGTTACTTTATAAACTTGCGCGGTAGTTAATATTTTATACTGTTAGCCGACTTGAGATGCCTGCTTTTACCTAGGACTGCGGTAGGTGTGTGAGTTGAAGATTTTGTCTGGAAGTCGAGAATAGTATAATGAATAAATACATATTTACATACAATGTAGGGCACAAGCGACACATTTTCAAACACCGAAAATAACAAATACCAAATGGGACAGTTGCACAGTAAATCAATGTACTATACTGGACTGCTGCAAGTGGTCGTAATTTCTTGGTTTGGCAGTTGACTACGCCAAATTGCTGCTAATAAAGCTATGTTGCATGCAACAGTCAGAAGCGGTTCACGTTGCATGAGTTCACGCTGCAGGATAACTCGCATCTTATAAATAATTCATGTGTAGTGTCTTATAGATAATCTCTTATGTATGTATAACGTTTTGGTTTCTGCCGTTATTATTTCTAAGTTATTTAATTTACGATTATAAAGCAATTCAAAGTGTGTGAATTTGCTCAATATCATGGTTGCTTTAAAATTCGCAAGTTTGACAATTATGCCAATTTTTTTTTATAAAAAACATGTTGCAAAATACTACAAAAATATATTTAATCAAATGATGTTGTAAATTTCGAATATATTTGGATATATGTATCTATATACTGACTATCTTCTTGCGCCACTCTTATGCCATTACAATGGATTTTCCGGTTGCTCTGAAACTTTTTATTACTTCCCAAAAAGAAGTTTTCACTCATCGTTTTGTTTTAATTTAACATAAAACAAACGCGTAAAATTTGTAACAATAAATCAATGAAAATAAGCAAAAGCAGCAGCGTAACATTTGCATCAATTGAAAATTCGATAAGAAATCGAGCAAATGACTCTCATATATGCAAATTTTTTTGCAAAATCAAACAAATTGGCATTGACATAGAAAACTATAAAGCGTTGATCTCTAACGAACTTTTTTCTGAGGCTTATTGCTTAAATGATATTCCCACGATTTCAAATAAGTTTTTGCCATAAACAATATTATTGTATCATACATGTTTTTGGAGTATGTAGAAAAGTGAACCAATAAAATCTTTAAATAATTTTTTTTATAATTTTTAATTATAGTATAGTAATAAAAATAAACAAGATGAGCTTAGTATTTGATGCCCAATGTCAAATCAATGAATAAATTAAATAGGAAACGATACAATATAAAAAAATTTCTTCACTTTTTGTGTTCTTAGTTTATTACGAAATCTTCCAAGCATACTGTTTGAAGGATAAGCACGTTAAATGATTCGATCTAGCTTAGTATTGCATTGTCGCTCAGTATTAGTTTGTGTATATTTTTCAAAAATACTCGTACTAGTTTTTTATTAGAAATATGTTACGAAATTGAATGCGACTTGACGCTCAATGTCAAACTAATAAAATTTTAAAACAGGAACTAAAACAAAACGATAAATTTTTTTCTAATTTTTGCAGTTTTTGTTTTATAATCAATTTCACTCATCTTGCGCCCCGATTTTAATTATCACTTATCTTAGCGCCAATTGAAGCATACTAATTATAGTATTTCGTATTTTTCTGTATTTTTTATACAATTTTTTCCAAATTTCATTTTTGCCGCGCTTTGCCTTTTTTAATTATCAATAAATTGTTGTTTTCGTATGGTCTCTAATACATGTAATGTGTCTTAGATTTTAGCTGCTGCAAAGTTTTTTCTTCAAATGAATCATAGTATGACAGTTTCGCAATTTAGACGTTGTGTGCTCACCCTGCAAGTTTTTGAATTATTTTTTGGAGGCTTTGCATATAGT
>JAWNNQ010001814.1:37500-79599 GCA_035044765.1 Leucophenga montana
ATTGCCAGTACTCAAATGGACAAAGGTATAATATATTTGTGCGAATGTATGTAACAGGCAGAAGGAGGCTTTTAGACTCCATAAAGTATATATAAACTTGACCATGTAGATTCTCCTTGACCGTAGGATGTTTTACATTAAATTTTGTGGATTCTACGCCTACAATACGTCGATTTGACCCGTATATGCACACTTTTAAACACGCATAGTCGGAAAAAAATTTTTCTTTCCTTTTTTTATTTGTTTTTGTTTTTAACTAGTTCATTTATTTATATTTTTTTTTATTTTGTTTGAATTAAAAAAAAAATTATTTTATTTAATTTAAAATGTAAAATTCTTCATAACTCTACATTAACAAGGGCATAGGGTATTTAATAGTTGTGAACACATGACTGCTCCTTTCTTAAATGGTGAATATACATTATTATATTGAAAATTTTTGAATTTAGTCCAATTTTGCAAAACTTAAAAACTGAAGTAAATTCCAACGCTGCCGAGCAAAGGTCAATAATGAAAAGTATTTAAGCTGCTGTTCCACTGAAATAACGATTTCGTTTTAATTTACTGCTGCTTCTACACGACACCCACTGCGATTCACAGAAAAACTTGCCTTGTACTTTATGTATAATAGAATATACAAGTACTTATAAGGTAACTTGTGCCATGCAGACGAGTTTTGTATTATGCTATAAATATGCGTAGCTTTTGTTTATGTTTATGTTTTTTTTTCTTTTTTTTTTTTAAAGAACAGCTTATAAACAATGTACTCAATTAAAGCGTAAAAATATCAATTTAAAAACCAATTAAGTTTTAAGCAAGAGAAAACGTTCCCTTCGATTGATCCGAAGCTTTAAAGCTCTTCAAACGCATTGGAAATAGAATATTAGAAATGATGAAAAATAAGAATTAATTAAAAATAAAAAGTTTGCATACAAAAATTCAAAAATGGGGGGCCGACTTACATTGTAAGCATGTCACCGTCCATTTTCCAGTGGTACTTTTTTCCCCAGTGCCCTTCTTACATGTACATCATTAATCTCATTTGTGTCACTCTAAGATGGATAGTTTTCGAGTCTATAATCATCAAAATCTCATTTATATGTATGTATAAGTATATACATATATAGATGTTAATTCGTTTATTAACATAAAAAGACTCATTCTAATCAATTAAGTGGCTCAATCGACATAAATGTCAAGACAGCCGAAATATATATACTGTTTGAAATGACTATCCGATTCATACATAAGTATGTACTTATTATGAAAGATGCCCATTGCAGGCTAAAAACTAAAACTGCATTTATAATGTTCTTTTTATGTGATCATATCTCAAACAAGTCCAGCGATTTATACACAAGGTGTTGAATTGCTGCCGAACGTGTTTGGCGAAACTTATTCCAATATTATTTATTATAAATATTCGCATATATTTATTTAAAATACTCATTTCAAGTTCGTGGTTTGTTCGGCATTTGGAATATTCGTCGGGGGTTTTTTTTAAAATTTTTTAAGATTCCAAGTGATTTCGACCACGTCGGATACTTTTAATCAGTTGAAGGAAATGTTTTAAAATCAACAAATCTGCAATTCTGTTCAGTGCATCTACATAAGAACTCTTAAATATTTTTTAATATGCGAAATTCTACGATGTCGTAATTAAACAAAGTGTCGTATTACAAGAAATCTGTGGCAAACATAACGAAAGCGAAGTCGTCGTACGATGATGTAACCGCAAATTGAGCGTTTTGGTTGGCTTGTGAACGATTTCAATTAGCATAATTTTTAATGCAGCACCATTAATCTGCAACCTTTTACAGAGTGATTAAAATTTATTTAAGGACTGATTTTAAAGATCTAAATATTCTTAATAGTATAGTAAAAACACTTTTTTGCAAAGGCCAAACCTACATTTGATTGATTGCTTTTTTCTGCCTTAAAAATCATATTTAAAATAGCATAGTCGAACAATGATAAGCCAAATTAAATTTACCGAACTAGGTGTATTCAACATAAAACTATTTAATCAGACCTTGTACAAGTATGTAAGAAATGCGTGTGCAACGTATCTGATTTGAAGTTTCTCTCTAACACGCCTCAAAACGCCGCAAGTCAATCAATTTTGGTGTTGAGAAATTAAAACGCATATTACACACTGGCCGAATATTAAATGTAAGCTCTAACTCACTAAGATGCAGCGTAGCGATTGCAAGCGAAGCGGGCGTGCAGCGGCAGTATTACGCAAACTGTGTACGAAAGATATGTGTATATGTATGTAGATATAGTTTACGTGTATCCAATCTATATATGATAAAAAGCTAGCCTCCGTTACCTCGTATCCATACTATACAGAATTCGTACGTATTAACATTTAACGCTACGCATTTCGGCGTACTAGTTTGTGGTGTTGTTGGTGTAGTAATATTTATTATAAAAATCTTTATAAATGGTATTATAATTTTGTCACTGTGGTAAAACTACCATTTAAAACCAGAAAAAATGTTAACTTCGGCAGAACCAAAGCTTTAATACTACTAACACTTGAGTAATATTCACACTTGGAATAGGACGTGTTCTTTAAGGCGTTGCAAATAGTAATGCTATTCAAAAGTGTAAATGTTTGAATTTATTTGAATATATTGACAACTGTTTAATTCAAATAGCATTTTAATTTTTATACTCTTCACTCAGAATGTGAAGGAGTTGTCAGAGACACCATAAAGTATATATATTCTTGATCATGTTGACACAACAAGTCGAATAGGCATGTCTGTATAATTTCATCGAAACTAAAAATTGGAATGGAGACTCTCTGGGGCCGAATGTCGTTCAGGATCTCCAAGTCGGTATGATATGCCCACACCCATCAAGTGAAATGAACAATATAGGCTTGTATGGACCTATGCTTAACAATTGGCTAAATATGCATGACATGCATACTAGACTGAGTGACCCAATGTCCATTTAAAAGTTTTCATTTGGGGGAACCGGCCAAGTGCGAGTCGGACTCGCGCACGAAGGGTTCCGTAAATTATCTATAAAAAAATCATGTCTGTTAAATTTATTTTATTTTTTTTTTATTTTTTTTTAATTTTAATTTTTTATTTTTAAAGTGAATATATAACTAAATATTCTGTGAATATTTCAAGTGTCTACCTGTTGCCGTTATCAATATCGAGCAAAAACGAGCAAAAAAATTAGGTTTGTTGTATGGGAGCCCCTTATATATTTATTTTATTTTGATTTTTTATTTTATTTTGATTTGTGAAAATTTCAACTGTCTCACTATCACGGTTCATGAGATACAACCTGGTGACCGGCGGACAGACAGACGGACGGGCAGCGGAGTCTTAGTAATAGGGTCCCGTTTTACCCTTTGGTACGGAACCCAAAAAATGGCACACACACCAGGGAAAAAAATGAACTGTGTTAAGCTCTATTAAGATTAGCGTTGACTGCTGCTAAGAGACATATTGACATAAAAACTGAACAAGTCAAGCAAGTCGAGCTAAGAGGACGCGGTATTTCAATCCCACTAAGCAAGGTGTAAATAAAAAATTCATATTTTTAAAAAATGACAACTAATGACAAAGGAAATCGTAAACTTTGATGGTGGCTTAAAAGTCTATACATGCACGAGTATTTGATGTGAACTATACCATATATATATTTAGACTCTCGAATTCCTCCTTCAGACAGAGTGTATTAAATGTGCCAGACGAACAGCTTGAAACACCAAGGATATATCTTTCATTAATTCTAATAATAGGTCCAGATCGATTCACTATAGAATGTAGCCTCCATACAAAGCTATGGTTCATAGTTAATTATTGTTGTGTTTGCCATGCTTTTGTTGTTAATCTCATGACAACGCTTAATTTCCAAATAATTCACATAATGTGAAATGGTATTATCAGTTGTATTCTATATATATTCTTTGTTATTCCAAAAAAATGTTGGAACTTTCGAATCAGATCTTACATTCAAACTGAGTGAGCGAGCGAATGCCGAAATTCAAAACTCGATTTCGACTGGGACGCATGTGCATTACGACGATACGGGTATACATATATAAAAACTTGGTTCAAACGTTCGACCGTTCAATTGCTTCCATGCAAAACTCAAATAGTATGCATACATACTTCCATACTTAGTTAATTTTTTGCAGCAGACTACGAACGCATACATGAAAAAATGCGTAAGCGATAAAGCTTTGAGGAAAAAGAAAATTCGCAAAAAAATTAGAGTTGCCTATTGATTTATGATGCAGTATTTTCTATAGACTTGTAATTTATTACCAATTTTTAAGTTTTTTTTTAATATAGTGGAATACGAGATGTGTTAAAAAGTACTTACATATAAAAATAATGCATTTAGAAACGTATAGAAAGCCCTCTCAACCGATAACTGCGTTGAAGGAACGACTACTTCAGCTATTTTTTAAATCCTCTTAGTCGTTTGATTCCATAAAAGTCATGTTTTAAGAGTTCCGAAAGTTTCATTAATTGTTTCATTAATGTTTTGCATTTCAACATTGCATCCTGTGGTTGTTGCTTTATATTTGTCCTTTGAACAATTTGATAAAGCAATTTGAGTTATTTATTTTGGAGACAAAAAAAAAATAGTATTGTACAATACTCCAAAAAACGATCCGCCCATATGCCGCTAGCAAAAGCAGCATCTGTGACTACTTCTTAAGTATGTACTTGACACCAATCCGATTGCCCTTTGCTATTTGTGTTGTGGCCACCTTTGCCGTTAACCTATGACAGCTTTTTAATTAATAAAGTCATTATTCGCTTTTTAGCGTATTTTAGTTACTATTGTTTTGGAGTTTCTAGTTTTGGCAAGTGCGGCTACTTTCCTGTAGCCAAAGGAACGGGGTATATAATAGTGTGAAATGGTATTAACAGTTTGTCTGAAAGTGTGTAATGTATTAAAGGAGGCATCGTAGACCCCATAAAATATATATATTCTTGATCAGCTCGACGAGACGAGTCGATCTAGCCATGCCCATCTGTCCGTCTGTCTGTCCGTCCGTATGTTCTTGCGCATTTTTGGGGACAAATTTTAATGCTATCCAGTTGAAATTTTGCACATACACTTCTTTTTATTGCAGTTTAATAGAGTGTCAAGATTTGACTCACCACGCATACTTTTTGGTGTAGTCCCCATACAAAACCAGCGCCCACTTTTGACTTTTTGTATGAAAACTTCTTTATTAAAGTTGAAATTCAATGTGGTACCTTTTTATGGTCAGCCGCTTTACATACATAGACTAACGGTTGTTGCCCGCCCACTTTTTAGGGTAGGCCCCATACAAAAATACTGCCCACTTTTGTATTTTTGTAAGAAAAATTCTTTATTAAAGTCAATTTTAGGTTGAAATGTGATATGGTGTCATTTTATAGACAGCCGCTTAACATAAACAGACTAATGGGCGTGGCCCGACCACTTGTTGGGGTAACCCCCATACAAACCCACCGTGCAATTTGGTTATTTTTATGAAAAAATTCTTCAGTTAAATCAATATTAGCTCGAAATTTGATTTACATATACAAATGGGCGTGTCCCGCCCACTTTTTGAGGTAGTCCCATATAAACCCACAGCTCGCTTTTATGCATTTGTATGGAAAACGTCAATATCAACTTGAAATTCGATATAGCGGCATCTTACACATCTACTACATGGCTTCATACACATCTACTAGTGGGTGTGTACCACCCACTTTTTGGGGTAGCCCCTATTTAAACGCCCACTTTTATGTTTTACAATACTATTTAAAATTTCGTGTGAATGGTATTAGAGCTTCGGTTCAACCGAGGTTAACGTTTTTTCTTGTTTTTTATTTAAAGAATTTATATTTCTATGTGTGACCTCAATTAACGGGTCATCCGCGGAACATAAGTAAAGAATATAATTTCTTTGCTAGCGACCTTTCTATTATATAAATATAGTTTAGCAAGCTCAAGGTCCAAATTAAAACACAATTTGTTTTTTACCAATATATTTCGACCCTCCTCGAGTATCTCATGAACTATAAGACCCAGAGACTTCAAACATGTATAGTTAGATTATCTTATATACAATTTTTTCACCATTCCCATAACACGGTGACCCGCATATTCACACTTGTCAAGGCCGCACAGCCATTTGCAGTCCATTTTGAGTTTGTATAACAGCTTTTGGTTTTTTTTTTCACCGCATCCACTGCCCCATACCAGATATTAAACGAGAAAGTGGGAAAAAAAATTTTAAGATTGAGTTGAACTTGCTGTTCATGCAGTTTTTAAACAGTCAAAATACAATACTTGCTAGCGGGTATCATCAGATTATAAAAGCCTTGATTGAAATACATATTATCGAAGAACAAAAGGCCATTTTGAATAATGAAGCGGAATTCGGACTTCTTAAAAAAATGGCTCATCTGGAAACTGCAGTTTACACAGAAATGTGCAAGACATTCTAAAAGGATTCGATGTCATCAGCAAATGTTTGCGAAGTTCCACGATGGTACTCTTTGAAGTGTTAAAAATCTTTTGTCGAATGGAAAAATTGTTTTAAAACCATTCACTCGAAATTTTAAAGCGCATTGTAGAACATAAAGGTGGGACGGGGTGGGTTTGTATAGGGGCTTCCCCCAAAGCGATCATCTATAAGATGCCACCATATCGAATTTCAAGTTGTTATTGACTTAGCTGAGTAAGTTTTTCATAGAAATGCATAAAAGTGAGCGGTGTGTTTGTATGAGGGCTACCTCAAAAAAACGGACGGAACACGCCCATTAGTCTACGTTTGTTAAGCGGTTGTCTATAAAAAGCCACCATATCGAATTTCAACCTATTATTTACTTTAATAAATAAGTTTTTCGTAGGAATCCATAAAAGTGGACGGTCGGTTTGTATGGGGCGTGGCGGATAAATATTGATACACTATTTGACTGCTATAAAAAGTGGTTTAAGTGCCAATTTTCAACTGGGTACAATAAAAATTGGTGAAAAAAATGCACAACAACATCCGGTTGATCAAGAACATATATACTTTATGGGGTCTACGATGCCTCCTTTAATGCGTTACAAACTTTCAAACAAACTGATAATACCATTTCACACTATGTGTGGATGGTATAATAAGGGATACAATTAATAAAAACTGAAGAGTACGAGTTTAAAAATTCCAATTTGATAGTTATGAGTATTAAAAGTGACATGCTGCGCGATTGATCTTTTAATGATCTTATTGATCAAGAAATATCCATAAAACTCCCTCTATATTGATCTCGAATAGAATATATAACACAAAAATTATTATTCTTTCTTAAGTGTTTTATTACTTGCCGCTAAACGGCCTTGTTCTGCCTTGGCAACAATCTATGTTGGCGTGTGTTCTGGAAATATGAATATGTGTTCTGGAAATATGAGTGGCACCACTCGATAGTTTTGAACGTATAGTTTAAAAATATCGAACTTTTATCCACAAAGTAGGGTGATTGTTCAAATATCAAGGGAGTTATCATAAGTGCGATTAATCGAATAGAAATTACTTTGAGGGGATGAAATAGATTTAGAAAAATAGAAAATGTATAGAGCAATCGAAAAGTACAGAATTTCTCTAAATCTTATTCCGGTGCGTGTTTTGTGACGTGACGGACGCATGCATTGACGATTTTATTCACTTACAAACGCATATATTAAGAAAACAATTTGTCTTTCGCTTACTTCGCGTGTCAACAATACGTATGAATGTTTTATTATATATGGAAGATAGTCTTTCCGATTATTTCATTTTACTTGGCATAAATTTTACATATTAATAAAGTTTCACTTTTGTGCATATCTAGACAACAATCAATACCTTTCCAATAATATATCTGGTTTTATTATTTTAAACTGCATACTTATTAATATATGTATAAATACGTATATTAAACAATGATCTCAATTAATTTAAATATTATAAAACAACTCTAATCCTCATCCTTACACCATTGCAGATGCTGCTTGTTCACACAACGCTAATCGGTGCGTTACTATTTCTTATCCATACGCAATTATCAAGCGCGACTGCCGGTTACTACTATCAGCGGCCAGCGGCGTTTCCACAAGCCAGCAGTTTACACCAATTCGCTTCGCTACCCACGGTGGTACCGCTGCCTCCTGTGCCCGCATTGCCTCCACTACCTACTCCCCGCACTGGCCAATATTCTGCAGCAGTAGGGTATATACCACCAGGCACAAGACCAGCAAAGAGCACTAGCAACGCTCTTTCATACCAACAATCGCCATCCATTGTGTCACATGCTACATACGGCTTACCCACTGCTCCAGGTACTGCATCAGGATTGGGAGTGATTGTGCCCTCCGGTCCGGCCGCCGTCAGAACACCCGGCGCACAAGTTCTATTCGCACCACCTGCTGCACCACAACCTCTACGTGTGCCCTATGGCAAGCAGGCTATTGTCACATATCCTGGCGTTAGTGGTGTTGCAAGTGATTTCTATGTGGCCAATGGCCGCCAATTAAAGCAGTATGCCGTCATAGAGATTATTGACAATGATGTGGATCATCACGAATCCCTTTTCCTTCCGAAGCCTGTTTTTCCAGGCATTCGCTCGCGTTTCAGCGACAACAGCATCGGCGAGTCCGCCTTCTCTGGCGTTGGAGGAGTACAACTGGCTTCGCGCGCCAATGCGCTGGTGCTGGAACAGCAAACACTTACTGCTCCTGGTGACTCTATTGCTCTAGGCTCGGGCGGTCTGGGCTATATCCGCTTGTCAAATGGAAATATTTATCTAGGCTCCGGTTCTCTGGGCTACATCAGCAACCAGCAGCGCGCTGCATCTGTGCGTGATGCGCGTACTCGCTCTGAATCTTCCGCTCCCAATGCTCTGCATTTTGGCCATGGGCCGTTAGGCGGAACCGTCAACAATTTTATACGCTACTAGTAACTCGGTGAAGATGAAGCGAGTTGAAGAAGCCAGTGTAAATACGGCGTGTTCAGTGACACGATAATTCCTTTGATTAGTCTATAAGTCCATGAAGCAGTTGGATTCGAAAAAGTTTCATGTATATAATAAATGCAATAAAACATTTGATATTACGATATTAAATATTTATCAGAGATGAAAAGCGGGTTCAATATGTATTTTGCACGGTTATTTCGAATCTTTAACCGTTCAAAACCAGTAATAAAATTCGAGTATATAAAACCACTTCCGTCCGTACGAATACTAAGATCTCGAGATATATCAAAAGTGAAGCCGTCAAACATGGATAATTTGTTGTGTTGTTGCGCAATTTTGTTGAGGAACAATTTTTATTCTATCCAGTTGAGAATTGGCACACATATTTTTTTATTGCAATCAAGATTGACCCCTACGCCTACTTTTTGGGGTAACCCCCATACAAACCCACCGCCCAAATTTGAATTTTTGTAAGAAAAACTATTTTATTGTTGTCACTATCACTTAATAATGAATATGGTAGCTTCTAATATACGGACGCTTCACATATACATTAATGGCTTCCCACTTTTGTATGAAAAAAAAAGGAAAGTAAAGAAATTATTTCACACAAAGAATAGTAGTATTATTTATTGGCAATGTTTGCTTGCAATGCTTTAAAAAAGCATCAGAGATCAAATAAACTTTATAAATATATTCGTGATCATCACGAAGAGGCGAGTCGTACTAGCCATGTCCACCTGTCTGTCTGTGTGTTTGTATGCCCCCTTTTCCCTGAATCTTTGAAATATTGCTTTTACAGTTGGTACGAAGACTTCTTGTAACCATAAACAACATACTTATCAAAATGTCCACTAGAAGGTGTAGCTCTAAAAATCCTCAAATTTGTTAAATGTAAGCATCATTTTCAAAATATAATAACTGAACTAAATTCTAGCGTTGTCGAGCAAAGTGCAAGTGTGAAGAGTATTTAAGCACCGGTTCCTCCAAAGTTAACGGATTCTCTTGTTCACTTATTTATAATTTGCATTTTAGTTGTAGCCTTTATTATATTTATATTGTCCTGGAACCCAGGAGCGTTCAAGCATGGCTATTAATTTTTCGGATTGGCCTTCCCAGAATCCCGATTTTTATCCAATCCAAAATCTCAGCAGACCTTGAGTGGTATATGTTGAAAAAGTGCAAAAAAATGTTGATGACAGATCAAGGGTTATAGCATACCATAAGAAAAGAGCATGCATGCGATAAATATGGTAGGGATATTGGGACGACTTAAAAGTGGTAAAAAATGATAAGAGCAAGATCGGAAACTACGATTTATTTGGTTAATTAATACATTGCTATAAACCGGTCTGATTAATTGGTTCAGCCCTAAGCAAATAACCAGCTGATGACTCGAGTTGTCGCAATATGTTTTGGTCATGTGCTCGCGACAAGATAAATTTATTTGGTTAATTAATACATTGCTATAAACCTGTCTGATTAATTGGTTCAGCCCTAAGCCAATAACCAGCTGATGACTCGAGTTGTCGCAATATGTTTTGGTCATGTGCTCGCGACCAGATAAATTTATTTGGTTAATTAATACATTGCTATAAACCGGTCTGATTAATTGGTTCAGCCCTAAGCCAATAACCAGCTGATGACTCGAGTTGTCGCAATATGTTTTGGTCATGTGCGAGAAGATAATTGCCAAAATTACTAATGACTAGAATTCCAACCGGATTAGTCCAAGTACTCATGAGGTATTCTGAAAATGGTCATGGGCTGTAGTGGTTGCCTTTTTATGTTATTTAACAAGAAAAATCGGACGTGGATAGCGAAATATGTTGATTAATGGAATCTATTGAAAAGTGACAACATTTGATAACATTGTTGATGAATTTAAAATAGGTACAAGTTCTTTTAAAATTCAAGTTCACATTAATTTTTATTTTAGTACTATTTGATTTTACGTTAGTTGATTAGGTTTTTTATTTGTTTTTATTCACTACAAGTGAAATTAACATTTAATATTGAGTATAGAATTAAAGAATATTTAATTGACTTAGTTATGTTATGTGATTAGTGCAAAAGAAATCCAAGTCGTAATTCAACCGATCACATAAATGCATCGTTCTGTTGTCTTGTAAGTCATACTTTTTAAAGTATTTCGAGCAATTTGCTTCAAACGTTGCTGGTTTCATCTCATCCTTGTAAAATAATTGAGCTTTTTGTACAATACAGTGTTGCAAGATATCCTGTTCTATTTCGGTATAGTGGTTTCTAAACCGCTAGATCTGTTGTTCTTGTGGCTTTTATTATTGCGAGTAGCCGTGCGGGATATTTTTAGATATTTCACAATCTACTTTAAGTTTGTTTTAAAACTTTTTAATTACACACAGAGTATAAATATTTCTATAATTCAGTCACAACATTTGGAACCTGTTCGTGATCAACATGACGAGACGAGTCGATCTAGCCATAATCGTCTGTCTGTTTGCCTGTGAGTTTCTCTGCGCCCTATTCCGTCATTCTTTAAATTATCGGTTTCAAAGTTGGTTTGGTTAATTTGTATAACCATAAGTAACACAAGACTAAAAATCACCGCAATTTACCCACTAAAAAAATTCTTTGCATTTATTTTGTTGTATCGAACATGTTAGAAATAAATCAATTATTGAAGTTTAAAAAATTATTGTTTTTAAATTGCTTAACTATATACGAAAGGTAAATCAAATTAACAATATCAGATATTGTATCATGAAAGTATTTTACTTTAGAATTTATATTTGTGATATAATTTATTATATATTATACATATGTATATATTGTAGAAATAACTTACCTTACCTCCTGTAAAGATACTCGACTATAAAATCTTTACACTGTGTGTTCTGCTACATATATTTCTTTAACCGGCCGGCGCAAATTGCAAATATATTATTTTAAGTTTTTGATAATACTTATAAGTATTACAGCACTTGTAGATCGCAATAGATATGTAAATTCAGTTAAAAGAAAAGAATTACATTTAATCAGTTAAAAACAACCGACGCGACGAAGCTAACTTCACTGCTTGCAGCATTGCCGAATGCGCTGCCTGCGCACATCAACTTTTTTTTATTGCTTTTGCGCAGCACTTTTGTTTTGGAGATGCACTACAAACTAAATCACTAGTTACGCAATAAAAAAACAATTGACGCGTAAGGCTAACACTTTAATTACACTCTATGAAAGTTGTACAATAGTTTTGCACTTTTTTTGTAATTAATAAAACACTTTTTATATGCAAAAATTTAAAAAAATATTGAACGATTTAAAACACACATCACACACGGCACTATCGAATCGAAGTATGAGAAGTGTGGGAAAATACTGTGGCTGATGTGGGTGTGGAAGAGATCACAGGTTAGTGTTGTGTTGCCAAATGATCGTAATTGAAGCATATGGTAACCTTTTGTATAAATTGTAATGCTGAATGTGGTAAAAAAAAGACAAATAAGCAATAACTGCAGTTGACTTTTTGTTTTTCTTATCAGAATTACCACATTTGTTTGTTTTTCTTTTGTATTTGCTAAATTTAAATTGAATAAAGTATTTCAATTGTATTCGCTGATTATTACGCTCTAAATAAGTAAAAAAAAAAAAAAAAAAATTAGGAAGAAGTGGTAACTGGGAAAATAAAAGAAAAACAAAAGAATACATTTTCTTCGGTAAAATCGAGGTTTTAATAGTCACCATTTCGAATTTCAAGTTGATATTATCGTTGATGTTGAAGAAAGTGGGAGGGATATAACCATTCGTATATGTGTGTGAAGCGGCCATGCCATCGTAGCGAATTTCAAGTTGATGATGCCTGTAATAATAAAAAGGTTTTCTTACATAAACCTAAAAGTGGGCGATAGTTTTTTAACACGAAAATAACACTGCAACACGTCAAACCATTTAGATCACTTAAAGCGTGCACATTCTACAACGCGTGAAAAAGCAAATGCTGAAAACTCAATCTAGTCATCTTTTTCCTCTATATATATATTTATTTAAGTATATATGTATGTACATAGGTATGACTATGTATTACATATTGTTGTATTTGCGTATGCATGTAGTTATACACGTATGTATGTATGTATGTATGTTTTTGTGTATATTATTTGACGCGCTCAGTATACATATATGTATATATACCCAAGTACATTATGTATATATATCCGTGCTGTCCAGCAAGTTAGTGTGCGTGCTTTGTTTACTTTGCACATGTATGTGTTTTTTACTTTTGAATGCATGCGTTTGTTGTTTTTTGTTTCACACACATTCTGTGCGTGAGAAAACGAAAAAATAACGAAAATTCTCTTTATCATATGCCCGGTATAGGCGTTGGACAGAAAGGATATATATACAACTACATATATGTATATATATGAATTATGGGATCTACCACACCCTCTTCTGCCTGTTTCATACATTTGCACAAACTTAATACTAACATCTATATCACACCAACAATCAAGACGAATATAACCATACCCCATATCATATATATATATATATTTTTTTTTTATATATTTTGGATACTTTCTTGTTTCGTTGCTCAATTTTTTGAGGAACAATTTTTGTGCTATCCAGTTGAAATTTGGCACATACACTTTTTTATTGCAGTCAAGATTGTCTCCTACGCCTGCTTTTTGGGTAGACTCCATACAAACCCATCGCCCAAATTTTGAATTTTTGTAAGAAAAACTTTTTTATTGTAGTCAATATTAACTTAATAATTGATATGGCTTCTAATGGACGGACGCTTCACATATACATTAATGGCTTCCCACTTCTGTATGAAATACTTTTATTAAAGTCAATATTAGGTTGGAACGTGGTTTCGTGGACAGCTGATTCATATACATATACAAATGGGCGTGTCCGGCCCACATGTTGAAAAAGTGAAAAAAATGTTGATGACAGATCAAGGGTTATAGCATACCATAAAAAAAGAGCACACATGCGATAAATATGGTAGGGATATTGGGCCGACTTAAACGTGGTAAAAAATGATATGAGCAAGATCGGAAATTACGATTTATTTGGTTAATTAATACATTGCTATATGATTAATTGGTTCAGCCCTAAGCCAATAACCAGCTGATGACTCGAGTTGTCGCAATATGTTTTGGTCATGTGCTCGCGACCAGATAAATTTATTTGGTTAATTAATACATTGCTATAAACCGGTCTGATTAATTGGTTCAGCCCTAAGCCAATAACCAGCTGATGACTCGAGTTGTCGCAATATGTTCTGGTCATGTGCTCGCGAGAAGATAATTACCAAAATTACTAATTACTAGAATTCCAACCGGATTAGTCCAAGTACTCATGAGGTATTCTGAAAATGGTCATGTGCTGTAGTGGTTGCCTTTTTATGTTGTGTTAAGAATGTATATACGAGATTATAGTCAATAGAGATGGACGAAATTTTACTATTTCCAAATTCGGAAATTGTATAGTTACTAACACTTATTAAATTTTTATATGTGTAATTAATAATAAGTTCAATTTAATTACTCGTTTATTTAACAAGAAAAATCGGACGTGGATAGCGAAATATGGTGATTAATGGAATCTATGGAAAAGTTACAACATTTGATAACATTGTTGATGAATTTAAAATAGGTACAAGTTCTTTTAAAATTCAAGTTCACATTAATTTTTATTTTAGTTCTAATTGATTTTACGTTAGTTGATTAGGTTTTTTATTTGTTTTTATTCATTACAAGTGAAATTAACATTTAATATTGAATATAGAATTAAAGAATATTTAATTGACTTAGTTATGTTATGTGATTAGTGCAAAAGAAATCCAAGTCGTAATTCAACCGATCACATAAATGCATCGTTCTGTTGTCTTGTAAGTCATACTTTTTAAAGTATTTCGAGCAGTTTGCTTCAAACGTTGCTGGTTTCATCGCATCATTGTCAGATAATTGAGCTTTTTGTACAATAAAGTGTTGCAAGATATCCTGTTCTATTTCGGTATAGTGGTTTCTAATCCGCTAGATCTGTTGTTCTTTTGGCCTTTATTATTGCGAGTAGCCGTGCGGGATATTTTTAGATATTTCACAATCTACTTTTATTTGTTTTAAAACTTTGTAATTACACACAGAGTATAAATAGTTTTATAATTCAGTCACAATATTTGGAACCTGTTCGTGATCAACATGACGAGACGAGTCGATCTAGCCATACTCGTCTGTCTGTTTGCCTGTGAGTTTCTCTGCGCCTTATTCCGTCATTCTTTAAATTATCGGTTTCAAAGTTGGTATGGTTAATTTGTATAACCATAAGTAACACAAGACTAAAAATCACCGCAATTTACCTACTAAAAAAATTCTTTGTATTTATTTTGTTGTATCGAACATGTTAGAAATAAATCAATTATTTTTTTTTTTTATTATTATTATTAATTTACAATCTATCAATATGACAATAAGTAAATTAGTTGAAAGTTCATAATATAACAGAAATAGCTGTACTCCAGTGAGAACAGCTATTATATTCGAAATTCTATAATTAAGAGTTTATTTACAATATATACAAAATTTAATCTCTAAAAGGTAAATCTAACACATGATTTCTTTTAAGTCTTCGAGTTGTATCGCTATTATATAGTAGGCCTATTGCCAAAACATTTAAATGATCATGTAGTCTCTCAACATACCTTGTGCTTATTCTACGTATTTCACCTTTAATGTATGGAATATTTAAATCTTTGTGAATTTGGTCATTAGCCACAATGACTCGAGTTGTCGCAATATGTTTTGGTCATGTGCTCGCGAGAAGATAATTACCAAAATTACTAATGACTAGAATTCCAACCGGATTAGTCCAAGTACTCATGAGGTATTCTGAAAATGGTCATGTGCTGTAGTGGTTGCCTTTTTATGTTGTGTTAAGAATGTATATACGAGATTATAGTCAATAGAGATGGACGAAATTTTACTATTTCCAAATTCGGAAATTGTATAGTTACTAACACTTATTAAATTTTTATATGTGTAATTAATAATAAGTTCAATTTAATTACTCGTTTATTTAACAAGAAAAATCGGACGTGGATAGCGAAATATGGTGATTAATGGAATCTATGGAAAAGTTACAACATTTGATAACATTGTTGATGAATTTAAAATAGGTACAAGTTCTTTTAAAATTCAAGTTCACATTAATTTTTATTTTAGTTCTAATTGATTTTACGTTAGTTGATTAGGTTTTTTATTTGTTTTTATTCATTACAAGTGAAATTAACATTTAATATTGAATATAGAATTAAAGAATATTTAATTGACTTAGTTATGTTATGTGATTAGTGCAAAAGAAATCCAAGTCGTAATTCAACCGATCACATAAATGCATCGTTCTGTTGTCTTGTAAGTCATACTTTTTAAAGTATTTCGAGCAGTTTGCTTCAAACGTTGCTGGTTTCATCGCATCATTGTCAGATAATTGAGCTTTTTGTACAATAAAGTGTTGCAAGATATCCTGTTCTATTTCGGTATAGTGGTTTCTAATCCGCTAGATCTGTTGTTCTTGTGGCCTTTATTATTGCGAGTAGTCGTGCGGGATATTTTTAGATATTTCACAATCTACTTTTATTTGTTTTAAAACTTTGTAATTACACACAGAGTATAAATAGTTTTATAATTCAGTCACAATATTTGGAACCTGTTCGTGATCAACATGACGAGACGAGTCGATCTAGCCATACTCGTCTGTCTGTTTGCCTGTGAGTTTCTCTGCGCCATATTCCGTCATTCTTTAAATTATCGGTTTCAAAGTTGATATGGTTAATTTGTATAACCATAAGTAACACAAGACTAAAAATCACCGCAATTTACCTACTAAAAAAATTCTTTGTATTTATTTTGTTGTATCGAACATGTTAGAAATAAATCAATTATTTTTTTTTTTTATTATTATTATTAATTTACAATCTATCAATATGACAATAAGTAAATTAGTTGAAAGTTCATAATATAACAGAAATAGCTGTACTCCAGTGAGAACAGCTATTATATTCGAAATTCTATAATTAAGAGTTTATTTACAATATATACAAAATTTAATCTCTAAAAGGTAAATCTAACACATGATTTCTTTTAAGTCTTCGAGTTGTATCGCTATTATCTAGTAGGCCTATTGCCAAAACATTTAAATGATCATGTAGTCTCTCAACATACCTTGTGCTTATTCTACGTATTTCATCTTTAATGTATGGAATATTTAAATCTTTGTGAATTTGGTCATTAGCCACAAACCAGGGGGCGTCAACAATAAGTCTAAGCGTTTTGGACTGATATCGTTGAAGAATTTCAATATTTGATTGGCTTGCAGTTCCCCATAATTGGATAGCATATTCTTTGTATTTATTTTGTTGTATCGAACATGTTAGAAATAAATCAATAGTTTAAAAAATTATTGTTTTTAAATTGCTTAACTATATTCGAAAGGTAAATCAAATTAACAATATCAGATATTGTATCATGAAAGTCTTTTACTTTAGAGTTTATATTTGTGATATAATTTATTATATATTATACATATGTATATATTGTAGAAATAACTTACCTTACCTCCTGTAAAGATACTCGACTATAAAATCTTTACACTGTGTGTTCTGCTACATATATTTCTTTAACCGGCCGGCGCAAATTGCAAATATATTATTTTAAGTTTTTGATAATACTTATAAGTATGATAATAATTATATATTATAAGTATTATAAGTAGATCGCAATAGATATGTAAATTCAGTTAAAAGAAAAGAATTATATTTTATCAGTAAAAAACAACCGACGCGACGAAGCTAACTTCACTGCTTGCAGCATTGCCGAATGCGCTGCCTGCGCACATCAACTTTTTTTTATTGCTTTTGCGCAGCACTTTTGTGTTGGAGATGCACTACAAACTAAATCACTAGTTACGCAATAAAAAAACAATTGACGCGTAAGGCTAACACTTTAATTACACTCTATGAAAGTTGTACAATAGTTTTGCACTTTTTTTGTAATTAATAAAACACTTTTTATATGCAAAAATTTAAAAAAATATTGAACGATTTAAAACACACATCACACACGGCACTTACGAATCGAAGTATGAGAAGTGTGGGAAAATACTGTGGGAGATGTGGGTGTGGAAGAGATCACAGATTAGTGTTGTGTTGCCAAATGATCGTAATTGAAGCATATGGTAACCTTTTGTATAAATTGTAATGCTGAATGTTGTAAAAAAAAGACAAATAAGCAATAACTGCATTTGACTTTTTGTTTTTCTTATCAGAAGTAACACATTTGTTTGTTTTTCTTTTGTATTTGCTAAATTTAAATTGAATAAAGTTTTTCAATTGTATTCGTTGATTATTACGCTCTAAATAAGTAAAAAAAGAAACAAGAAAAAACGTTAACTTCGGTTGAACCGAAGCTCTAATACCATTCACACGAAACTTTAAATAGTATTGTAATACATAAAAATGGGGGTTTATATAGGGTGTGCTACACGCTCACTAGTAGATGTGTAAGAAGCGATGTAGTAGATGTGTAAGATGCCGCCATATCGAATTTCAAGTGGATATTGACGTTTTCCATACAAATGCATAAAAGTGAACTGTGGGTTTGTATGGGGGCTACCTCAAAAAGTGGGCGGGCCACGCCCAATTGTCTATGTATGATTAGCGGCTGTCCCTTAAAAGGCACCATATCGCATTTTAACCTAATATTGACTTTAATAAAAAAGTTTTTCTTACAAAAAGTCAAAAGTGGACCATAGGATTGTATGGGAGCTACCCCAAATAGTGGGCGGGCCACGCCCGTTAGTCTCTGTGTGTTAAGCGGCTGACCATAAAAATCCACCACATTGCATTTCAACCTAATATAGACTTTAATAAAGAAGTTTTCTTACAAAAAGTCAAAAGTGGGCAGTAGGTTTGTATGGGAGCTACCCCAAATAGTGGGCGTGGCAGGTCAATCTTGATACTCTATTAAACTACAATAAAAAGAAGTATATGTGCAAAATTTCAACTGGATAGCATAAAAAATGGACCCCAAAAAATGCGCAACAACATACAGGCGGACAGGCGGACAGACAGACGGACATGGCTAGATCGATTCGTCTCGTCGAGCTGATCAAGAATATATATACTTTATGGGGTATACGATGACTCCTTTAATGCGTTACAAACTTTCAGACAAACTGATAATACCATTTCACACTATGTGTGAATGGTATAAAAATTAAGAAGAAGTGGTAACTGGGAAAACAAAAGAATACGTTTTCTTCGGTAAAACCGTAGTTTTAATAGTCACCATTTCGAATTTCAAGTTGATATTATCGTTGATGTTGAAGTATGGGCTGGTTTGTATGGGCTACCCCTATTAGTGGGAGGGATATGACCATTCGTATATGTATGTGAAGCGGCCATGCCATCGTAGCGAATTTCATGTTGATGATGCCTGTAATAATAAAAATGTTTTCTTACATAAACCTAAAAGTGGGCGATAGTTTGGTATGGGGACTACCAGATACATGGTCACTGGTACTTATGTTCATCCTAGTAATATATTAAGTCGCCGTACCAGATTTCAGATCGCTATCTTAATACCTGTGGAACTAGTTTTGAACCAGAAGAGTTAAAAAAAGAAGAAGAAACATTAACTTCGGTGGAACCGAAGTAGCACCTAGTTTCAAATTGAAATACAAAATTGTAAAACCTAAGAACCTTAACGTGAATGGTGGGTCTTTATGAGGGCTACCACTAAAACTGAGTGGGAAGCGCCCATTAATATATAGTTGTGACGCTTCTGTCTATAATAAATAACCATTGACTACATTTTTTTATTTTCACACCTACTGATTTATGTGTACCATTTTTTTATAGGGATCCATTATACATGGCATGTTCATTTAATACATATGATCTGAAGAAGGAAAAGGGGAGCTTAAATAATTAAACTTGATATGTATTTATCTATTTCTATTTCTTATAGTCTCTCAAATCTATTCGTTCAAATAGACCTGGGCATATCAAATTTTTGAGACCCAAACCACAATGTGAAATGCTTGCCTATAAAGAGCCTACTGAGATATCGCCGATAAAATTGGATAAGCAAAGTGTGTAATTTTAATAACAGTAAAGAAAACTACATATGTAAATAACATGAATTTAGAAGATTGAAATTTGCTCTGAATTATGTGATATGAAATTGCGAATGACATCGAATCGATTTTTCTGATGAAAGTCGCATTAATTTGGATGGACCTGATGGCTATAGTTACTACTTCCATGGGGTATGAACATCATAGCGACATCATAGCCGTGAAGGAGGTCTAATGATGTGGGGTAATATTTTGATACTACGGTACATGGTGAAATCCCGATTTATTCTTGGTCAGTATGCGCCACTAATTAAGTTGCCATTGTATTCTCGGAAGTAGACAATAAGTAAATTAGTTGAAAGTTCATAATATAACAGAAATAGCTGTACTCTATTCTATAATTAAGAGTTTATTTACAATATATACAAAATTTAAAAAAAAAAAATCTCTAAAATTACAATATATACAAAATTTAATCTCTAAAAAATTAATACTTGAAGCGACATTTCATTATCTAATTATTTACTTTAAAAATATTACAAAAATAAAGATTTTTAACTAAATTAGTTCAATATTTTGTAAATTTGTGAATTTCCCCTTCTAGTGGTATATACGAATCTATAGATATGAATTAGGGCAGGATAGAAGAAAATTGTTATGAAATCCAGCAGAAATTTCTCTGTCATAGTATTCACTTAGAAAGATATGATTCAGGGCAGGATACAAGAAAATTGTTATAAATCCAGCAGAAATTTCTCTGTCAGGAGAAATTTGTATTTATTTATTTTATTTTAGTACATATATTATTCGCACATAGTGTGAAATGGTTTTAACAGGTTGACGGCTTCTTATGGACGGACGGACACTTCACATAAATATGAAGATGCATTTCCCGCCCACTTTTGTAGGTAGCCCCCATACAAACTTACAGCCCACTTTTGGAATTTTGTATGAAAAAGTTTCTAATTACAGTCAGTATCAACTTAAAATTTGATATAATGCCTTCTTATGGACGAACGCTCTACATATAGAGAAATTGGTGTGATTTCCCCTTTTAGGGCCCAAATACAAAGCCACCGCTTTTGAAATTTGTATGAAAAACTTATTCACTTCAGGAAAAATCAACTTGATGTTTGACATAGTGGCTTCGTATGGACGTACGCATCACATAATTACCAAGGGGCGTGTCACGCCTACTTTTAAGGGAAGGCCCTAACAAACTTTTTTTAAAGCAGCTAAGTATAAAACTTTAAATTTCATGTGATGGTATGAAAGATTCGGTTACACTGAAGTTTCATGTTTATTTATTTATTTTTTTTTTAATTTATGTATTTGGAGTTAGTATAAGAAAAATGGCAGGGTATTCCGAAGTCGTAATATCACAACTTCAGAATTCTTACTTATTTTATGTTTTAAAATACAATACAATCATTATTTTCTAGGACATCTACTTAATCGAACTAAATCAGGAAAATCAAATACAACAAGACGAACAATTAACTACATATTTATGTACTGTAATGTGCAAATGAAAAATACAAATCTTTCATCACAAAAATTATGAGAGAAAATTAGTGCGTTGCAGGTAGGCTTTCGTCACTTCCTTTTTACCTCGTCAAGAGGATCATTTATTTGATATACAATATATAAAAAAAACAGGCAATTGCTACAGTCAGTCACTGACGAGAGAGAGAGAGAGAGAGAGAGAGAGAGAGAGAGTGGCGTACCTCTAAACAGCTGTCTGGCAAGAATAGGGCATTGTATTCATCAAAATATTCAAAAAATATTTAATTTACTATATTAAATTTATAAATAACGAACAATTTAATAATAGACCTGAAGCCTGCTAAATTCATATAAAAAGAAAATCATTTATAATAAATATAAGAGACGGCTTCCGATTGGTCGACATTATCTCCACCGACGCTAACGACAACTGAAATGGAAAAATAAAAGAAAAAACTTGCAAGCGAAATGGAAAATTGAAAAAAAAATCTGCAAATATAAATGTGATTGAATGAACACACCCACCAGCAAAACAAATGGAATATCGCACACGACACATCTGCACAGATGTAAAATGAACAAGAGTATATAAAAGTGTTTTATATGCTTACTCACACATACAAAGTTTTATACAAATACATAAGTATATGCCTCAACAAAATACTTACGAACTGACAGAAAAATATATACATATATGTACGTTTGTATGAATTTCGCAAGCCAAAAAAGCATTCAACTAGAACAGAACTAATATGATGTGCTAGAGCAAGCAAGCGACATGCTGCTGCTCTGTTCGGAATCCAAATATAAAAATTTTAATTTAATGAAGGAAACAAAGACGTTGCTGATCCAAACAACCAGGGAATGGGAATTACTAAATGAACCAGAGAGAGAGAGAGAAAGAGAGAAAGAGAGGTAAGTTGTAAGGTTGGTGCAATTTTGTCATTTACTTTTTTAATTGAAATTAAAATGTTGTCACAAAAAACAACAATGAAAAATGCAAACTGCAGCGAATGCGCAAAGGAAGAAATGCTCTCACGAGAGCCAAGAGTGATTGAGAGCGCATTTATTTTAATTTGTACAAAAGAAAGCCAAAAAGAAAACGAATGAACGAACGAAAAATTGCAATTGTCATTCGTATATTTATATAAACCAGCTAAAAGAAGCGAAGTAGTGATATATGTATAAGTATCACATACTTACATAAATACTCATACAGTTATACAAATAAATGCTTATGTTTATTGGTGAAACCCACCTGCTGTGCGCTGTTCATAAGTGCGAACGAGATGGACCTCAATTCAACGAATAGAAGCACGAGCAAGTGAGCGAACACGTGTGTGTATGTATGTATGTATGTATATGAGTAGTAGAGCATGATGGAGAAACGAAATGAAATTGGAAATACAATTGGATGGAACAAATCAATGAACGAAAAAAATAAAAGCATTCCGAGTTGAAAAAATAAATAAAACCCATATGTAATTGTAGTATGATATGTATAAATGCATCTGTGTGCCTGTGTAAATGTATCTGTGAACACCTTCCGTTTCATATTCATTTCGTTTCGAATGCGAATAAATATTTCTACAATATTTTTTTTTCTCTTGTTTTTATTTGTTCTGCTGACGCGCTGCCGCTGACACAGACAGCACTGCCTGTGTCATTGTATCTTGTATTTTGTCTACAGTTTGCGATTAAACGTTGTTCCCAGCAGTTCAATTCGGGGTTGCAAATGAAATTGTGCGTATTTGTCACTGCAATCGGCATCGAATTGTGGTGGAGTGAAGTAAAAAACGCGCGCGCACCCGCCCCTTCTACGGCATTTATTTGCTCGCTCTCACACGTAATCCCTCTCACTCGTTCAGTCATTCGCATTTGGCAAACAGACAGACAAACAGTCGTAAATACGCGCGTCGCATTCGTATTCGTTGCTTTGCACACACAGATGCAGATACATTTGTATATATGTATATGTACAACAACAATTGCAGATACATCGTGTGCCTCCATCTTCTTCTTCTCATTCAATTCGAACTCGCCAACAAGCTCGTCGTCGGTAAGTCGTCGCTCGACTTTCATTACGGATTTGTCATTCGTAAGCGAAGGTAATGCAATAAAATTTTCTGTTCGTAACGCTGCGCGCGCGTAGATACATTTCCCGTCTGCCCGCTCGGGTGTGCTTAAAATCGCGTCGTTTGGGGGCAGATACGTAGCGTAGTTTGTCGCCCAGTTCTTCTCCTGGTTTTATTGTATAAAGTTGGAGAAATTCATTATAACAGAGCCAACCAAAAAGATATGAAAGAAAATAAAAAATAAGTTTTAAAAACCAAGTGGAAATATGTATGTATGTATTTATACATAGCAAACACATTCATATATAAGTGCTAACATATGTATATACGTATATACAATCAGCTAGCTAACGTTGTACATAAACGAATTTCGATATTTGTAATTGTGTGTTTGAATATAGACAAACAGACAGACATTCACAAAAATATCTGTATATAATCATACGTACTTGTGTATATACGTACATATATACTCATACATATGTATTGTAGTTAAAAGTGTATTCCCTTTCGAATGCAATTCTTTTTGGCTGATTTCGGTTTGTGATTTGGCCGCCACACGCTCAGTGATACGCCGTCGGCACATCATAATGGTACTTTGTAAAGAATCGCATCCGGATTTTCGCCTGGTGACAAATTAAAAAAAAAGAAAATAATAAAAAATAAATTATGTAATTATAAACAACGAACTGTGCATAGACTTTAAGTGAAGTGTATGTGATTTATGTATTTTGTGCTTTGGAGATTTTTTTTCAAATTACTAGAAAAGGTAATAATACAGAATTTTGATTCATTGGGAAAAGTTTTTCGCGAAATTAGTTCATACGTTAAGATTACTAGCATAAGTTTTTCTTTTAGGCTTGCAAATATACATATAATTTTTGTAAACAGAAAATGGTAATCTAATATGTATAATTCAGTTAGGTTTTTTAATAATATTGTGCAACTGTAATTTAGTAACCAATATAGAAGATTTAGTAGATTTGTGGACACATGTGAACAAGTGTAAAAATAGAGCGTTGAATTTAAAAACATAAAAATTAAAAATCATATGTTAGATAATATGATTTCATATGTAGTTTCCTGTGATTCGCAATGGAGTAAATAAAAAAAAATATTTAAAACAAAATTATGCAATAGCTCGAGAACATTATAAACTTCTATGTATGTGTATCTCTAACGCTCAAAAGATTGATTGCTTTATATAACGTTTTCCCCAGTATAGGAGACTGCTGAATATAATGTTCAGAATATTTTAAATATATCAAAGTTTGGATAGATAAGTAATTAGAAAAGTATGTATGTTAATTTTATACCATCGGGATTCTCGAGATTTAGACTATAACTTTTAATTGTTTTGAATTCAATATATAATGAATTAGCAAAATGTAACAATATCTGATACATTTTTGTATTAATTAGCTCTGCTAAAATACCTCAATAGACAAGTACAAAAGCCTGAGTGTAAAAAGAACACATAATTAAGAGATATTAGTGTCTTTAGTTTCAAGTCTTTCTCTTGACTATTTTATTGTAAGAAAAAAACGATGGTCAAATGAATTGACTTTTTTTCTACTCATCTTTACAGTGAACGGATCTTTACACTTTTTTGTGTTCCAATTAAACTAAATCACTAATTAAGAAATTAAATAAAATTTGCTTTAAGCAAACAATAAAATTGGCGTATTTGTTGCCGAGAGGCAGAATAACTTAACAAATCGCGACGGGACAAATTATAAAAAGTTATACCAATGACGGGGTTAAAAGCGAAGCATGGATTCTGTCAATGATAGCCAATCGGTGAGCAGTGAACAAAGTGTTGTCTCGCACAGTGAAACGCATGAGAAAGATATGAACATTAATAACAACAATAATACAACAATCAATAATAATAATAAAAGTTTAATCGACATCAAACACAGCCCCAGTCACTACAATAACGTCATGAATACAACAGCAATGCTGATGCATCATCAGCAACAACAACAGCAACAACAACAAGCTGCGGCAGCAGTAGCTGCTCAACAACAACAAGCAGCAGCTGCCGTTGCAGCGGCACATCAACAACAGAATGGCGGTCGCGATGGAAGCAACAGTAGTCGAGGTGGCATCGATGAACGCACCAACGGACGCAGTGGACGCGGTTCCAGTTGTTCACCGGTCAGCTCACCCACGCGTCACCCAAGCGCTGTCAGTCCGGTGACATCGCTTAATCACTCAATGATGGCACAAATGGCCGCCGCACAACAGCAACAACAACACGCACACCAGCTAAGTCCGCCGCCGCACGTGGGCGGCGTTCCGACATCCAATGGAATGTCTGCCGGTTTACCACCGCGCATGCCTCACGGATTACCGCCGCACTCGCTTGGTCTACTTAACTCGTTACAGATGATGCATCATGCCTCACCTTTGGAGCTGATGGCCGTTGCACACCATCATGTACCGCCGCGATCATATAATTCACCGCCACCCATCTCCACTTCGGATCCGAGCGCTAACGAGTGCAAGCTGGTCGAATACCGGGGTCAGAAAGTGGCAGCCTTTATCATAAGTGGTGAGACAATGCTTTGCCTGCCGCAGGCTTTCGAGCTCTTCCTCAAGCACCTGGTCGGTGGACTACACACGGTGTATACAAAGCTAAAGCGTCTTGATATTGTGCCGCTCGTTTGCAATGTGGAACAGGTGCGGATACTGCGCGGTCTGGGAGCCATACAGCCCGGTGTCAATCGCTGTAAGCTGCTGTGCTGCAAGGATTTCGATGTACTCTATCGGGATTGCACAACTGCCAGGTAAGTGAAAGAACAGCGGTAGACAAAGTCAAATAGCTTACAACTCTTTGTACTTCTGAGATAGGGCGGCACAGTTTAGCTATAAACAAATCAAAATCATAAGTCAAGCGCAAAATGACATGCCCAGCTAGGCACTCGATCGATTACTCAGTTTTCATTTCGCATTTTCTATGGTTTGAAAATTTTCTCATTTCCGGTTTCCGGTTCAATAGAAATTAGATTTGCGCACACTTAAGAACTGCGTGCTACACACACATACACACATACACAAATGTCAAATGCAAATACTGAACTGCACTCTATTTCAGCTATTGTTTTCCAACTTAGCCAGCAATAGTCCTCATCATCTCTTTGCCTCACCTCATCTTTTTTGTTCTCTGCTGCAATTTGCGCAACTAATCAAAAAGTTTGCATTTGCGTTGCGATGACATTAAGCGGAAATACGCAATGCAAACGTAATTCAAGGATCCCAAAGGGCGCGGCACCTTCCATTTTCCATCAACTATTTTGTCTCAATGCTTGTGTATTTCGCTGCATTGGTAAACAAAAGGAACAACAATTCAGCTGCGTAATTTTGCGAATGCAACTCAACTAACATTAGTTTGGCAAAGTTTTTTGTACTCACTGCCGAGCGTTTTTGCAGCATATCCGGTTTTAAGTAGAAAGTTATAATTTTAGCGGCGAATGGCTTTGAGTTTATAACTATTTTTTGGCCCTAAACTATAGTACGCGTAGTAATCTTAACCCTTTATTGATAATAAAGCATACTTGATGAGTTCTCTTAATACTCACTTCCATTTAACTTCTAACGACCATTTTTACCAGATCAATTTGGAACGGAGACAGATATAGAAAAATATGAATTTAATATAATTGCATTGAACAAAGTTTTTGCTCTATAAATTATCAACTAACTAGAATCCACAGAATAAGGGCAATACTATATTTAAGATAAAAAATAACAAATTTTGTCTAAATGACAAATGGCAAAGATTGATCAATAATACAATTAAAATCTCCAAATTTCATTCATAAAATTTAGTTTGAAAATTATAGAACCATTGCTATAGTATTCAATAATATCGGATAGCTGACAATCTTATATTTTTGTATCGTGGTGGAGTATAGTAAGGGATTATTGGAACTCCGGACAGAGCACTGGTAGAAGTATTTTAATCTTGCGAACTTTTCCAACCACAGTCATTTTTCTTTTCAAACGTTGAGCTGTAAGATTGTATGATGTTTAAAAGCTATCACAATATAAATTCCTAACTTGGATCCCCACTGTTGCACTCAATACCACTCTTTTCGTATTTAATTTGAAAATGATATCTATGTTGATCTGTTTTTGAATATTTGCATTTTTGTTGAATTCGCTCTATTGCATTAGCTTTAAAAAATTGTAAAACGTTTACTGTTATACAAAAAATTTTACAAATTTTTATATTTTCGCCTGTTTGATTTTTTTTTAAGTTTCAGCTCAATTACAATATGTTGAAGTGCGTCAATGAATTTTTCTTGAATAATTTCGATAAAAATTTATATTTAGGATATAAAGCCGTCTATTTCAACTTATTACAATATGTTGAAGTGCGTCTAAATTGAAGTAAATGAAGCCTACAGGTGTGATCAAAATAAAAAAATTTTAGTCAAATGGTTTAATATATTGATATTTTAGCGGTAACCTTAAACAAGTTTTTTTTCCTCATTTATTTCGATAAAAATTTATATTTAGGATATACAGCCGTGCTCCTATTTTGATAACTTTTTTTTAGATTTCCTGTCACTTTCATTGAAAATTTTTTCAGTTTTGAAGTAGATTCAAATGTAACGAAAAAGTGAGTGATTTTTATACTATGGCATATATATATATACAATTTTATACAATTGGCATATGACAATCCAGACACGCTTCACACACAGTTTGCATACCGTTAAATGTGTGAAATTTGGTAAAATTATGCTTACGTCTAGGTAGCCCCATATAAACCTTCCGCCCTTGTTTAAGTTTTTCTTGAGAAGTATTTGTTAATATTGAACGATACAACCCATATCAACTTTGATTGTAATAAAAATCTATATCAATTTGAATTTCGGTATAAACGATTATTTTAGAGAAAAATTTTGCTTTTATTGAAATAGGGTGGAGTTCAAAGGGTGGTCCCGTTCAAAATTACCGCATACTTGTAGGGTATGTATTTATTAACGTAATTTGTTTTTTTTTGCACTTATGATACAATTTCTAACTCAGTAAGAATATGTTTGTCTATAAATATAGTTTAATGAAGAATAATTTGAAACGTTGTATTTCTCAAAGCCCTGTTCGAAAGATTATATATAAGTGACAAAGATTTGGAATTTCACTTCTAGTTAAAATTTGAAGAGTTTTGAAACTACTTTTAATGCAATTTCAATTCAAAGTTATGTAGTTAATGAAAAAGCAAAAGTCACAAGCTACAATTCCATTCAACTAGTCAAATGTAATATACAAAAATATTCTTGACCATCTTTTCATTCCAACTTCGACTCAACTTGATGCAGCTTGAAATAAAGAACAGTTAAAAGTGCGGTTAAACCTATTATTAGCTTAAGACATGCACTAAATTGAAACGACAAGTATGACTACGCAGCATTAAACGAGTGCTGAGCCACAAAACAGTTTACATGTGCATGCGAATATACTCAAAATGCATAAAACAGGTCCAAAAGGGTAGCAAAAATAAAACCCGCTGAAGGCAGTCGGTCGGTCGATCAAAAAATGTTGTTTAGAATGTACATTTACTTGTTTGAGAATATGTGTATGTGAGCACCCCACTGCGTGTGTAGACGAACAAATAAACCAAGCAGGGTAATTACGAACAGTGCTGGACACAAGAACAGCAACAACAATGCAATCGTTCTGCCATCCTGTAAGTGATGAGTGTTGAGGTACCGGAGAATAAAAAGCCATCAAAATAGCTTTATGAATTTTTTTTAATTTTACTGCTTATTGTTTATACGCTTACGCGTAGTGTGAATAGTATGTGCTGTAAAAGTGTTACGGAGTTTGCGACTGAAAGCCAGTTTAGGTGAACACATAAAATATTGCATGTAGGTATATTATTGATGAACTCGACGAGACCAATCGATCTAAGCATTTCCGGCTGTCTGTCTGTCTGCCACTGTCGGAAACTTTATTGCATATTTTATAATATAAATTTTGTCACTGTAGTTACAACGCATTAAATGAAACACTGGAGATTACATAAAGTATATATACGTACATTCTTGATCAGCTCGACTAGGGTAGTCATTCTACCTATGTCCGTATGTCTGTCTGTCTGTCTGGTGTAACCTCGCCAGCCAGTTCCCCAATTTTCGAGATACTCATTTGACATGTTTATACCCTGAAGAAAGACATTAGTGAAAATAAGTGTGATGTAGGCACTGGGTGCTATGACTCCCTTACAAACATAATTTGCAATTTATTTTATTTTATTGAATATGCTACATTTCTTTAAACAACACATGGACGGGCCTATGTTATTTTTTTCCTCTTGAGTTTCTGTATGTTTCGAAATAAAACTCGTAAGACATTATTATACCAATCTGTTTTGGAAATGTGTTGGTACCTATACTACGACTATAACATTAAAACTACTTTTAAGTGCATGAGAAGAGTATTTAAGGTTCGTTTCTACCGAAGAGAATGATTTTTTGGTTTTTTGGTTTTCACTTGTTTGCAGAATACTCGTATAACTCTTTTTCCAATCAAACATCCATCCATTCATTCATCTGTCCAGTAAGGTGTCCTGCTGTTTGTTTGTATCTCTAACCACTGTATCGACCCACTGGCGTGCTATTATTGTGGTTAACCCGAACAAAGTGCATCAAGGGTTTTATATCTTTCTCTCTCTTTTATCGCCATCTATCCTTTCTCTCTAATATAAAATAAGTTTTTAATTATCTAAATGTAACAATAGAAAAACAATTTCAAAATAAATGTTATACATGTTATCTCTTCTTTTTTATTTAATTACAGATGCTTATCGATCAAGCCACCTGAGAGGTAAAAATATAATAAATGCAAACACAAACCATATGTGAAACGATCAATCGATTGAAATATGAATCGAGCGAAAATATGAAAATGTGAACTTGAGAGTTTTAGAGCGAAAAACAGTTGACTTAATTAAGAGAGTATGTACTAGCATTTATATTGTATTTATATAAAAGGACGGAAGTTCTGAATGTACGGTAAAAGTTTTTGCGCAGGGTTGTCAAGCGGATGTTTGAATGTGCCGCATATGGCCATGTACGTTAAAATAATTAGAGCATGAAACTAATTTCCAAAAAAATTTATTTAGCCTATAGTCTTGTTAATATGCCAAAGGCAAGTTGACTTTTGTAATCGCCTTACTTTTTCACTAACTTTTTAACACTAAAAAAACCAAACATATTTTATTTGATTTTGATCTTTTTAAAACTTTCTTTGCAGAAGGTTTATTTATTTCGTTATTATTTTTTCACTCTAAAACACTCTTAAGCGCAACATTTTTCTCGTACAAGCACATTGTTTTCGTATTTATGATTTTTAAAATGCACTGAGTTGTGTTTTTATCTCTCAACACTTTGAAAACAAATTTGAAATTTTTTTTTAAAAATACCAACATTCTTGCATATAACTTTGTCTTCTTCTACACAATCGGAGGTGTCACAGAAATCTCTAGACAAAAATACATCTGGTGATTTGAATTTCTCTAAAAAATTCCGTAGGTGTCACAGAAATCTCCGAGATTTCATAGAAAACAGTTTTTAGTGTACAGAGTTTTGTGCTACGCAGAGTTGTTGTGTGGCAACGCTGTCATTCGTTGTTGTTGCATAAACCGACCACATTTTTATAAATTTAAATTAAATAATAAAATGTGCTAAATGTTTAAATCGTAACACACAGTTACGAAGAAAATACATTACACTAGCAAAAAAACAAAGTTTTTCCTTATGATTTGAAGTTTTTCCTTATGCAATTAACAACTTTACCAAGCAAAAGACTGGAGATTTCTGTGACACCTGTGGGGTGAAAGAGATTTCTGTGAAACCTCCGAATATGATACTTTATATTGAAAGCTTGTGATTTAATAAGAATATGACGAATAAGATACGACAAGACTATTTTATTTTGCATTTAGTTCAAGTCAACTCTGTCATTAAGTTAGCAATCGATTTTATTGTGAGTTGACAGAACTCTTTTCCACTAGTTAAAAAAACAAAAAATGTTTTTTGTTGCTTTCAGCTACTTTTCTCAAAATAAAATGTCGTTTAAATATTTGAGGTAAAGTTTAGTTTTTACGCGGTTTGTGAGGGCGAACAGAAATAATTAAGGTTAAAATACAATAAACTTTTTTGATTATTTAATGGATTTGTAACCTTAGACAAGGCTCATATTGCTATGCTGATCACGAATATATAATCTTTATTTGGGACTCCATTGCTTTCTTTAAGGAGTTGTAAATATTTTGACTAAATTATAATACTATTCACACTCTGTGTGAAAGTAATTCAGAAAGTAATACTTTAACATAGCGTGAATAGAATATAAAATTTTTTAAAAAGTTTTTAACACCCAGAAGGCATCATACACTCAAATATTATTGATCAGCTCGACATGAATTGAATTTTTATAAATAACGGTATGTAGACTCTTTAAGGTCGACATTCCCTCAAGATCCAAAGTCGCCCATTTACTAATCTACCGTCCATACTTAGTATTTGTTGTACTAAAAACTTTTTTATTGCAATCAATATCGATTTGAAAATTGTTTTTTTTTATATAAAAAATAATTTTATTTCAACTAATATCCACTTGAAATTCGATAACGGTTTTCTTATTGATAATTTCTCACTTTCAGTAAGGCTTTATAAACGTACAAACCTACCATCCACTTTGTAGTTTTTGTAGGTAAAAGCTCCTTATTTATTGAGCAGACCACTTAAAACAGGGAATAAAATATTTGGGTGCATTTAAATATTATGAGTACTTCGGTTAACTAAAGTTAACGATTTGTATTGTTTTAAAATATGTTATGAAAATTTTATTTTTTAATTTATGTTATGTGTTAATTTATGAGTAACTACATTGGCTTATCCAGGGGGGAGAAATGAAGTACGTTCACCCTTTCCATCTTCTACATATCTGATTCAGCTGAAATTTGACATGCACATGTGGACCCGATGGCTATACAATATTTTTAACTATTTATAGAGAAATTAAAACGACAGAGTCAATAATGCGTTGAAAATCGTAAATAAAGAAATTTAGATGAGGCATTGTATACGGGAGTTTTCGATGTTACTGACTTTTGAATTATAATTTATGATACACTACATTTTGATAATGATTTCAATGCCGCGGATCCAACTTTGACCATATAAATAAATATAAATAAGAATACTATCTGGCCTTTTCCGGTTTTCACATTCAAAAGAAAAGCTCAAAAGTGAATTCGACAAAATGGTAATTTTTCACGGTTTGGGATAATTTTACGATTTGAATTCACTTGCATTGAGCAATATAAAAATGACATGCTCAATGTCTATAATAAATAAGTTTCAAGAAATATATATATATATATATAAATATATATATATATATATATATATATATATATATATATATATATATATATATATATATATATATATATATATATATATATATATATATATATATATATGGAGATATATATATATATATATATATATATATATATATATATATATATATATATATATATATATATATATATATATATATATATATATATATATATATATATATATATATGTATATATATGGTTGTAGATGGTAGTGGATAATTTTGTTGCGCATGAAACATTCTCTCAGGTTTTGAGGTATTAGTCTCAAATTATCTATGATCCCTTTCTGTACTTCAAGGCTCCTAGGTAAAATAACGGAAAAAACGTTAATTTTGGAGGATCCGCAGCTTTAATATCCATCCACATGAAGTTCAAGTTGTGTACTTAGCAGCTATAAAAAAAAAAATATTCAGGGACACAAAGTGTTTCGAATATAGAAACAAACGAGTTATTTTAGTTCATTAGTTCAACTGTTGACAAATATATTTGATAAGTCAATAATTTCTGGTTTAAGTAATAAGAAATAAGTTTCTGAGACAATCAAAACTTGTAGATCACTTCCAAATACAGTGCATCAAAACCAAGTGAGATTTACTACAATATATTTTCTTCATTCTAGTTTTTCTTTAAATTTTCAACAAAATTACCGTTAAAAAGGTAAACAAATCTATAATATATAATATCGAGGTGTGATTTTTTCCCTAGTTTGTAATTCAATTTGCATTTTGCAAAGCTGGCTTAATTGAGTGAATCCGACAATAACCTAAAACCACAAAAGTAACAACAATAATGAGTGAATAGTTATAACTAAATGAAGGAACAATAGCTGAAATTATTTTTATAATAAATAATTATAGTGAAACAAAAAAAAAAAAAAAAAAACTGAAACAAAATGCATTTCCCAGCTTCAGTGATCTCTCCATGAAACGCATTAATAGTTGTAGAAGGCAGTACTGTTAAAATTCCATTTCTAGTGTTCAGTGGCTTTCGCCTATTTTTGTTGGAGCTGCGGTTTTCTATTGCATTTCCTTCTGAAGAAAATCGAAAATATATACATATAGGGGAGAACTGTGCATGTTTGCAATTTTGATGCGAGTAAATGAGTTATTAGCACGCTCATTGGAAATAGGTATGTGTGTGGCACACTGGAGTTTCGAGAAGAATAGCAACGAACGTTTTACCTCAGCTATTTAGATATCTCTACAGCACTTAATAAATTTCAATTGTATTAAAAATTGAATTGTGCATCTTCATCGAGGAAAGAATATTTGAAGAAATTGGTTTTTCGCGTACGAAACCTACAATTTGGAAATCAAACATTATATTCATTTTGAATTTGCATGCCATTGGACAATGAATTTAAAGTGTTTCTGTACATGTCTACTGAAGGAAAGAACTAGCAATATTTTATATAAAAAAGTAGAAGTACAATAAAGAGAAATACAACCTTGCAATGCCTATGAATTGACAATATGAAAAAAACTTGGATGTCGTTGTCGTCAGAGTATTACATTACAAATCAGACAAGCGCATGGCATTGAAGAATAACTCTGAAATACTAAAAAGTATATACATATATAAGCAGCAAACTGACACATAGTTACCTACTTCATAATTGAAATTTGAGCTCGTCACTTTGTATGGCATACTACATGGGACCCACCTTCCTCTAGCTAAATGTAGCTAATGGTTAATTAAGTGATATGAAGGGTTTTGTCTATATAGGTAGTATACTTAGTAGTTGTAAGTGTTAACTAGACCAAAACAATTTAAAATTAACTAAGAAAAATGTTAGCTTTAATAGAACCAAAGCCTTTATACAAAGATCTACAGAAATTAATTTCATAGATCCATTGTTATATAGTAAGAATCTGTCTTAAATCGATTAGATGAATAAAGACAAATCTGCTCCTGTAGGGCTCCTTCTGTGTCTTAAAATCTTTTTATGAAAATAAATTATTATTACATTATTCAAACTATGTGATAAAAGTATCTCAATATTGAAATTATTACATCGAACAATTCAATTTGAATTTCATGATTATTTTTCTATCGTATATTCACAAAAACCCAATTGAAACTTGTGTTCAAATATGATTTGCGCTCTACATCTTCAATATAAAATGCATAATTATAGTTTCATTAATAACATGTCTTGAACGCTGGCAACAGCGGTTTCTTATTGGGTTTTGCTTGTACAATGTTTAATTGATTTTCCAATTAAATAGGAAATCGAATGCTACAGATTCAGAAAAAAACAGAGAGACAGATAGTATGGGGAAAAATAGCCTTGATCTGTGGGTTAACAAATGCCAAATGTGCAAAACTGGTGCGCTGACAAATGATCTGAGCCACGCCCATCGTTTCGCTGAATGTTCAGGCAGCGCGAATACTAGTTTTATGCAATTCGTATTGGATTTATTTGTCAAATAAAAAAAAAAAGTCAACTTAAGGGCTAGTTTCTCAATGTCTTGCTAAATGGGCTGTTAACTAACCGGCACCTCAATGTAACGATTGTTCTGCGTTTAGCTTCTTTCATACTACGATAAATATTTCGGGCTTTTCAGTTTGTGAATTGCATAAAATTCAAAGTTTGGCCACACTGCGACAGAACCAGCTAAAACTATGAAAATTTTACGAGAAAAAACCATTCTAAAAATCGAACAATAAATTAAAATCAAAAATCCTTAATCAGAAGAAAAACTCTGGTTAGTGATTAACACTCGTTAGGCGCTAACCAAATATTGATAGTATGAAATTGTGTTAACCGACCTAGTAACTAGCCGTTAAATTTTTTCAACTGGCTAATTTGATATTGTCTCATCAATTTTGCAATATCAATTTTTCATATAAATTTTTTCATATCATTCGGATATTTAAAAAAAATCAAAATAATATTTTTTATATCAATGATATCAAAACGTTACAAACTAATATGCAAAATGTCAAGCCCACCTCAGAGTGGCTGCAACACGAGCACTATATTATACGCGTAATATTGAAGTTTTTACTGGTAAGTCCGATGGAAACGTGTTATATACCATTAAAAAGGTTTTGAAACATAACTTCAGAAAATCTTAAAATATATAATATCGAATAACCCTAGTCCGAAATATAATGGGTTGAAAAAAACCCACCCTTAGCGGTATTGGGGCTCGTGGAGGGGGGCTATCACCTCAAACGAGACGAGTCCAATGAGCCCAAGATCAGAATCCCAGTCCACCCACTCCAAAGTTATGAATTTTTTAAATTTTGACGAGTTAATGAAATAGTTTGTTTCTTTGAATCCTTTAGAAAACCAAAATTTTATTGATACAGGATTTTTATACACAAAAAACTAAGAAACTTTTGTTCTACAACTTTTTTCAAAATGGGGGATTTTTGGCGGGAAAGCTCAAAAACAGCTTTCATTTCAATTTGTTACTGTGGCCAAACGGCTTAATATTTTTCAACGTGTAATAGCTCGTTTGAAAGGTTTTTCGAATCACTTCAAATGAATGGTAACATGGTGCTGTACAATACCTATTTAAATAAAGGTCAAAATGAATTTTGAATGGTACATTTTGCGATTTTGCCGAAAATTGAAACAAAATTTTCGTGCTCATATTTGGAGTGATATAACTTGCGAGATTGGGGAAATTTTCATATGTTATACTTTTCTGTGAAAATTCCTATTGCGTCATACACGTACTAATGCCTGTTATATCTGTTATACGCTGCGTGGTATACTCTTGTACACTTTTATTTTTGGATTGTATTCGAACATACGATATGTATGTAGATATGCGTACATATGAATTTCTATGGTTGGAATCGATTGTAATATGTAATTAAGCGTTCGCCATGTTTCGACGTAGTGGTGCATTTTCAAGAATATTCTTAAGTAGAAAAATTAATTGATATCCTAGGAAAAGAGCTGCATTTTATAGTGTAAAAAGTTTAGCAACATGACGAACGCTCAATTACATATTACAATCTATTCCAACCATAGAAATGAATAATATAAGTATATCGTCACAAAATTGATATTAGTAGTTTAGTGAGTTGCAAAAGGCTTTTGATTTGATCATTCCATACTTCCAAAATAAGAGAGAAAAAAAAAACAATGCGCGAGAGAGATGAAATGTGTCGAATCTAAAAATAGAAATGGCACTGAGTATGTGAAATTTTAAGCCAAGTCCCAAGTGGGTTCAAATTAAGAAATCCACATAAATAAACATATTCACTTTATCAAAATCTTACCGAAGTTAAGAACCAAACTCCCTGACGGGCAAACAATCGGACATGGGCAGATGAATTATTCTTGTCGAGCTGATAAAGAATACATAGTTATATTTTATGAATTATACGATTGCGTTACAATTTTTCAGATAAAATAATAATACCCATTTCACACCGTTTGAGAAGCGTATAATTTTCGGCAGCAGTAAACAGGTTTTGGATTGAATCTTCCTTTTGAAATAAATATATACAATTCATGATATCGTTGCAAGTTCGAAACTTTCTGAAGCACGGCAAGCGCTGAAGAGCTGCATTCGATTTTGTTTTCGGACCGGTTTGAAGTACAAAATTGCTACTTTTTGTATTTTGTATTCTCAGCTAGAAGTTAGTTTTTTTTGAGACATTGAAGTTTATGGGTAGCTGAGCATTGGGTTGCTGATTTAAATATTGAGTAAAACTTACTCAAAGGAAGCTTAAATCAATAAGCGGACTTTGATCAAAAGTTACATTAAATAGTAATTTTAAATAATGACAAACATTGTTTTTATTGATTTTCCATGTAGTTATATTAAGCTTACAAAGTTATTAATGAAAACTGAAAAATTATTAAACTATTTTGATTCAATTTGATCTTTGATGCTATAAAGTTTCTATATATTATTGATTATATTAACCAATTTTTATTAGCTTCCCTTTGTATATTTATTTATTATGGGCTGTTCAAAAAATATTTGTAATAAGGTATATTGGGTTTGCTAAACTTTTAAAATGTATGTAAGATAGCGAAGGAAGCAACGGAGACCCCATAAATTCGATCTAGGCATGGCCGTCCGTTCGCCTTTATGTCTGTCTGAAAGAAAAGTTGTCTGATTAGGAAAGACTTAAAGAAACTAAATTCACGGATGGACTCCCTACGTACTGCACTGCTACAAGTGTAGTACATATATATGATCGTCTCAACAGTTTAGCCCTGTTCAGACGATCATATATATGTGACATATTTATAATATTGCATTGAACATAGTGTCAAAACTCTACAAATTTCAATTGAAACTCAACGAAAATTTAATATAATTCCAAATCAATGTCACATATAGTCAGAACAGGGCATTAATCTACTTTTCAATATAGTTTGTAGATTATATAATTGGGATGCAAATTAAGGCCTACTTCGAAAAAAAATATGGCGATTTTTTATTTTCATATTTTTTTCAAATCCTGGAACTTAATTTTAACCAACCAACCAATGGCCGAAATAAGTTGAGATTGGACATGCACATGTCTGATGGCAATACAATATTATATAACTTTTGGTGGTAAAATCTAATCCGTGGGTGCCCAAAATTAAAAATAAATATAGTGCCGTGTAACATTTTCAGTTACTTTCGTGATTTCAGTAATCAGGTTTCGTTTGAAAAAGTATTGCTTTTCAGTAATAATTCTTACTTATTGGTTTCCTTTTAGTAATCTACCTAGTTTAATGTAGATGAATACAATTAATAAAATAAATTAATGGAAAATGTTTAAAACAAGGTATATTAAAAAAAAGGAAAAATTACGAAAATGTTATATTTTGAAATTAGATTATTAGCTTATCGTCTCTTAATAATTTCAAACAATTAAATCAGTTAAACTAAAAAGTTTAAGATTCGTAGAATTTAAATATATATTAAAACAAATATTTGAAAATTTGTACTGAAAGAATTCGAGCGAACGTTATTTCTCCCGTTTCTCTTTATAAAAGAACGACAAACGAGTGTCTAAAGCTCCACCTGTGCCGTCTAAAAGTTTTTAACAATAAATTCAGTAGCTGTGTTGACATTTCTCTAGCTTAATTCATTGCACATAAAGACTTTGCTGACTGAAGGCCTTCACCTGCTGTCTACCTGTTTGTCTGACGAGATCACTTTCGCTTCTGATATAACTGTAAATAGGGAAGCGCCTACCTCTGTTTTTTCATCTGTCTTCGGGATGTCAATCCCGAAGCTATGACTCAGCTTGATTTATGTAAACTTTAGAGCAGTAATTTAATTTGGAGTTTCTTTATTTTTAACATATTTATAGGTCAGGTTTGCTTTAGCTGCATAGAGTTTTCTCAATTGTGCGTGGCATGCAATGAAATTATTTACACCATATGCGTTGAAAGCTTGAAGAAAATACGGTAGTCACTTGGAAAAAAATATTGGAGCTTAAATATTTGCCCATGACAGTTAAACAATCAGATAAAACATAAAGAAGAGTGAAATAAATGAAACCAAGAAAAAAAATTGTATCTTCAGTAGAACCGAAGCTTTAATACCATTCACACAAATTTCATACTGTTCAGCGTCTCTATCAGCTTCCAAAAAAAGAATATTTTTTTGTTAAAACCGAAAAATCCAAGCGTGGTAGGTCTGTATGGAGCTGCCCTTAAAGTCAGGCAGTACACGGACAAACAGTCAGACGGATGTAGCTAGACAGACTTGTCTCGTCAATTATATATATATATATATATATATATATATATATATATATATATATATATATATATATATAAAATCATATATATATATATATATATATATATATATATATATATATATATATATATATATATATATATATATATATATATATATATATGTATATATATGTATTTATATATATATATATATATATATATATATATATATATATATATATATATATATATATATATATATATATATATATATATATATATATATATATATATATATATATATATATATATATATATATATATATATATATATATATATATATATATATATATATATATATATATATATATATATATATATATATATATATATATATATATATATATATATATATATATATATATATATATATATATATATATATATATGTATGTATATATATATATATATATATATATATATATATATATATATATATATATATATATATATATATATATATATATATATATATATATATATATATATATAATGCGTTTAATGCGTTACAAACTTTCTGATATACTGATACTACCATATCACACTTTGTGTGAATGATATAAAAAGATTTACTTTATGCTCCTCTTCATATTTATTTTAAAAGATTACATTTGCTTTGAAGCTTATTATGGACCATTGATATCTTTATCTGCTTTCCAAATAATGTTGTTTATTTGCATCGTGGTATGGAAAGCAGATAAAGTAACAAACAGAGCTTCTACCTGTGTTTATTTGATTATCAAATATTTTTTTTCTGTTGTCTTTTGGATAATATGAAGCAGTTCTTATTTGATTCTGACTTAATTGTTTGCGTAAATGAAACAGTTAAACAATCAAACTGACAGAAAGTAGAAGAGATGTGAAGACTCCTTACGGATTCAAGCCCTAATGCATTTTACACAAGTTTAGCAAGATTTAAGTTTATATTAAGTTAAGATTGAAGTTAAATTTAAACGGCGCTCAGATTTTAGCTTGAATTGTCTAATTTTGTATGTCAACTATTAACATTTCTTTATTTATATAACATTGTTTTTTTTTTTCTTTCCGTGATGGCATAATTTTCTACGCCACTGGATTAGTTTGAAACAGTTTCTTATAAAACAATTTCGCAGTGATGTCGTTTACGACTTTAGACTTGTTTAAATATTTAAAAGTCAAATAAATCATTTATATGGTGGCATAAATAATTTAGTATATATGCGTATTTTATTGTCGCAATATCTCATAGCAGCACGTTTTTCAATTGAAGCAGAGTATTTTATAAGGTGAAAAAATGTTTCCAAACTAAAGAAATTGTTAAGAATAAAGGAGGAAAACAGAAAACAAGAAAATGACGGTAAATTCTGTTGAACCGAAGGTCTAATACCAATCACATTGGGTTGGTGGTATAGGGAGTACTCCAACAAGTGTGAAAAGGTTAAAGAAAAACTAGTCCTTAAAAATGCAACTCTACACACAATATCTTTCCAATGCTACATTGGGTTGGGGGTATGGGGAGTGCTCCAAGAAGTGTGAAAAGGTTGAAGGAAAAAATTAGTCCTTAAAAATGGAACTCTACACTCAATATCTTTCCAATGCTATATATATATATATATATATATATATATATATATATATATATATATATATATATATATATATATATATATATATATATATATATATATATATATATATATATATATATATATATATATATATATATATATATATATATATATATATATATATATATATATATATATATATATATATATATATATATATATATATATATATATATATATATATATATAACACATGGCGCACACATCCTCCAACATGGTCACACACACACACACACATCTATTCATCTCCTTTGATTTGAGCTCTTGTGTGTGTTGTGTGTGTGTGTGTGTTGATCCATCTATCTATCTATCTATCTATCTATCTATCTATCTATCTATCTATCTATCTATCTATCTATCTATCTATCTATCTATCTATCTATCTATCTATCTATCTATCTATCTATCTATCTATCTATCTATCTATCTATCTATCTATCTATCTATCTATCTATCTATCTATCTATCTATCTATCTATCTATTTGCTTCTTTCTTTCTTTCTTCCTTCCTTCCTTCCATCTATCTATCTATCTATCTGGGCTTTGTTTATATATATATATATTTGTTTGTGTGTGTGTGTGTGTTGTTGTTGTTTGTGTGTGTGTGTGTGTGTGTGTGTGTGTGTGTGTGTGTGTGTGTGTGTGTGTGTGTGTGTCTCTCTCTCTCTCTCTCT
>JAWNNQ010001815.1:0-14020 GCA_035044765.1 Leucophenga montana
AAGACGTCGCTTACAAAAGAAGCAACGCGAGCTGTTAAAGGGCGATATCGTGAGAAACGGAGAGCGGAGAAACGACTTTTCAGACGAAAGGAACAAGACAGGAAATTAAGCGTGAAAGTTTTATCAAAAGGTCAAGCGTCTAACCGAAGGTTTTAAGCCCGGAGTTTCTTTCTGCAAGGACAAAATTGGAAGTCTATTTACAGATGCACAGGAATTACTGAGAATATGGAGAAGTAACTTCTCTAATCTACTTGGGCCGATAAAGAGAACAATATTGCCGATATAGAAGTCTCCTTTCAATTGGATACAAAATTCTGTGCCGCGTGCTGTGTAAACGGCTGGCGCAATACACGGATGCACTGATAGGACACTTTCAGAGTGGCTTCAGACCAAAGAGGCCGACCAGTGACCAAATTTTCACTCTGCGACGAATCCTGGAGAAGACCCGAGAGTAAAACAAAGACACACACCACCTATTTGTCGATTCCTCGTTTTCGAGGCGCCGATCAGAACGAAGTTCTTCAACGCCCTATCTGCACTTGGTATCCCAATAAAGAGCATTCTTATTTGCATGTTGACGCTGTCATACACCCAAAGCGTTCTCAGAGTAGGAAATAACTTCTCCGAACCCTTTGATACCAAGAGGGATTTCGTGATGTATGAAGTGATGCTACTCGCGTATGCTGATAATATTGACATCATCGAAACGAACGAACGGCGATATAGCATGGCGTTCTCGGAAATTGAGAAACAATAATGTCTCATGGGCCTAGCGGTGAACGAGGACAAGACGAAGTACTTGGTGTCCACTCGCAGACCATCAGCGCGTCTTGAACGGTCTGTAAGTATGGAGAATTTCAACTTCAATGTTGTAGAAAACTTCATCTATCTGGGAACAAAAATTACTACTTACGAAGAATAATCGCTGCTACTTTGGGCTCAGCAACTAAATTAGAAGTAGAGCCCTCCTTCGAAGTACGAAGATAAAAATCTATAAGACACTGATAATCCCGGTCCTGCTGTATGGCGCAGAAGCATGGACCCTGACATCAACGGATACAGAGTCTTTAGGATTGTTCGAGAGAAAGATTCTTCGAAGGATTTTTAGTCCCCTTAGAGTTGGCGTCAAGTTTAGGACCCGTATGAACCACGAGCTATATGATGAGTTTGACATAGTCCAGCGCATTAAATTCTAAACTGGGCTGGTCACCTCATCCGGATGAACCCCGAAGCTATAGCACTAAAGGTTTACGACGGAAACCTGAACTTGATTGGTGGACGGCGAGCTTAAGCTGGCAAGATCTAGTCTATGATGATCTGAAAAAGCTCATTGCCAGCTACTGGCGTCGGCTCCCACTAAACTACACCGAATTGCGTGCTTTCCTAGGTGCGGGCTTGACGAGAATGTTGTAGGGCCACCTAAGTAAGTAAGTAAGAATGTACGTAAGTACTATTCACACTCTATGCGAAGAGTATAAACACTATTACTAAAAACAAAACTTTATAGAACGCGCAATATTGAAAAAACATTTTTTCATTATATTTATTTCTCATTTTGACCAAGCACTGTTTTGGTTTGACCACCTAAAGTTATATAATATTGTATTACCATCGGGTTCACATGTGCATGTCGAATCTCAGATTATTTCGACTAAAATAAGAATGTTAAAATTGAGTTCTAAAATTTGAAATTTGTGAGTTTTATAATAATAATAGGCAGCCGGCAGTTTAATTGTCGTCAACACGTGCATATTAGTCTATGTATCTTAAGCGGCTGTATGTAAAAGGCACCATATTGCATTTCAACCTAAAATTGACTTTGATAGTTTTTCTTACAAAAACACATAAGTGGGCAGTATATTTGTACGGGGCAGTATATTTGGGCGGGCCACGCCCCTTAGTCTATGTATGATAACGATAAGCTACGCGTGTTGACGACTAATATGCGTGACCCGCCCACTTTTTGGGGTAACCCAAATACAAAACCCACCGTGAAATTTTTAGTTTTTATGAAAAAATTCATTTAAATAAATATTAGCTTGAAATTTGATTTGGTGGATTTTAGTGGACACCGCTTCATACAGATCTACTAGTGGGCGTGTCACGCCCACTTTTTGAGGTAGTCCCATTTAAACCCACAGCTCACTTTTATGCATTTGTATGGAAAACGTCAATGTCAACTTGAAATTCGATATTTGGGCATGTTACACATCTACTACATCGCTTCATACACATCTACTAGTGGGCGTGTACCGCTCACTTTTTGGGGTAGCCCCTATTCAAACCCCCACTTTTATGTTTTGTAATATTATTTAAAATTTCGTGTGAATTTCGGTTCAACCGAAGTTAACGTTTTTTCTTGTTTTTTTTTTTTAAAGTTATTATATTTGTAACAGGGTATATTGTGTTTGTAGAACTGCTAAAATAAGTGTAACATAGCAAAGGATTCAATGGAGACGCCATGAAGTGCAACATTATAAGACGATTCGCCTAGCCATATCCGTTATTCCGTCCGTATGTCTGTCGGTGAGAAAAGTTCTCTGACTAGAGAAGATTTAGAAAAACCAAATTCACGGTATAGACTCTTTCGGTACCACACTGATAAAAGTGTAACTGAAATTTTCATAACTCTTAATGCAAGGTAAGACCACTGAAGGCAATATTTATTATCAAAATGACCGCAAGGTGGCCACTAGAAGATGTAGCTCTCATTCAGAGTGTAAAGAGTATTAAATATTCGGTGTCACCGAAGTTTGCGTGTTCTCTTGTTTTGTATGAAAAACTTGTTTCTCAGTCAGTATCATAACTTTATATGTTACTTCGTTTATGCGTTTCTTTTTATTGATTTTTTGTTTTGGGCTGGTTTGCCGTGAACACGTATTTTTATGGATATATACCCGTATTGAGGGCGTGGCATCCAAAATAAAAAGTTGATCTACATACATATCAGACGAATCTAAAAGTTCAAGTTTGAAGGCTCAGCCTTTTATGGTCTCCGAGATCTCGTTGTTCAAACATACAGACGGATTGACATGGCTATATCGACTCAGCTTTTAATACTAATCAAGAAAATATACACTTTGCATAAACTTAGTATACCCTTGGCCACCAGAGCAGAGTATGCTTTACTGTCATTGATATACATGCAAAGTTTGAACGGGATGCAATAATTAGTCTATGTTTGACAGCTGCTTGTTTACGACGCGAAGTTTGTATAACGATTTTTAACATGAAAAAAGTTTGCTTGAAATTTTGTGTATCCAATGGAATAACGGCAACGTAATCATTCAAAATGTTACAAAAGTGTTTTGAGTTGAAGGCGATAGTGGTTCAGGACTTGATATAACTGTGGACAGTAGTCCAAGCAAGTGAAAAAAGCCCACCTCAGTCTGGCTGCAGCACGAGCACTATATTATACGCGCAATATCGAAGTTTTTATTGATAAGTCCGATCGAAATGTGTTATGTACCATTAAAAAGGTCTTGAAACGTACATTCAGAAAATATTAAAACATATAATATCGAATCAGCCCAGTCCGAAATTTGAGGTGTGGAAAATACCGTGTCTGAACGGTATTTGAGCTCGTGGGAGGGCCCTAATATTTTTTAATTTATTCTTGGTGCCGGGACGAGTCCAACGAGCCTCAAGCATCAAGAAAATTGGTTCACTCGTTCAAAAGTTATACGTTTTTCAAATTACTGAAATGAAAGTTTGAATCTTTTCGAAAATCTTAATTTTGTTGATACAGGATTTTGGTGAACAAAAAACTAAAAAACTTTTGTTCCACACCTTTTTTTCAAAATGGCAGATTTTATTTATTATTAAATAATAATAAAATAAGGATTTTACCGGGAAAAACTCAAAATAACCTCAAATTTCAGACGGTTTCTTTGGCCAAACGGCTTAATATTTTCTAAGGTAAAAGGTACATTTCAAGCGTTCGTCATATTGCTAATTTGTTATGCTATATAATACAATTTTTCTTCTAGGATATTAAATTCCTTTCTCTACTTAACTGAAAGCATCTTCTCGAAAATCCGGAACTACACCGCAGCATGTCGAAAGTTCAGTTACATATTAAAATCAATCCCAACATTACAAATGAAAAATACGAATCTTTCGTCACAAAATTGATCAGGTTTCTATATTTGATATTTAACACGTTAAGAAAAACGCACAAACAAAATATGCATGCTTCGCCGTGGAGTCAGTCGATATATATATATTTATGGAGAGTGCCACGCCTACTTCTGTTTCTTACATACGTGTGATTAAACTTACACGTAGTAGAACATTAGCCATCCAGGGCATGGTATACATTTCAATTTTTATCAATGCAATTCAAACATTGACTTTAGATCCTTAAAATTTTGATATATTCTATACATGTAATTTAACTAGAAACAAAATGTGGTGTCGCGTCAATCCTAATAAAATATACGATTTATCCCCAAACCACCAAAAAATATAGCCCACGACAAATCTATGGTTCAAATAAGGGGCCTCATACAAGGTGCAGAGTATATTGATGTCGAAAGCACTCGACTGCAGCGTTCTTTCTTATTCGTTGTTAACCTAGTAAAATATCACACAAATGGAATATATGTAGAATATAGCCCCACACATATATGGTTAGACTATACTTAAGGTTCATATAGACCCCTTTAGAATATGTGCAGGGTATCTCGGAGACGAACACACTCGAGTGTAGCGTATTTTTTGTTGTTGTTAAGTCCGAACTACCAAATTTGGTGTGTATTGATCTAACGTCAATCCTAGTAAAATATCCGACAATGTTCTAGATCGGACCATTATAGATTATACCATACAAATCTGTGGTTCAAATAAATATTCTAAGACTACGTCAATGAATTAGATTAGGTAAAGGGTATATCAAAGCCAAACTCGTTTTGTAACGTCTGAATTATATAGAGTTGTATTTACGTATACTCTTACAAAACTCAATCGTATTCCAAACAAAATATATTCCTCGACATCATTTTTTATATATTTTCGTTATTTAATTTTTACTTTAAATAATTATGCATTTATGTACATATTTGTTTCGGGTTGCATGTTAACCAAAATAATTTAACACACACCTGCCAAAGTTTTACCATTTGTAGTTTAAAATATATTATAAACTAATTTTTAATGATAAACAATTAATTTGAATATTTTGAATTTAGTAAAAATATTGCTTCCAAGATGAACTTTATTTGCGTTTGTTGCCGCCACCACCACCGGCCAATATAATAGCAATACGGATAAAGATGTTGAGCGCATCCATGTAAATAGCAAGGGAACTGAATGCAAAAATAACACTCGTTATACCTGTACAATGGCATATTAAGATGTCTATTAACTTACGCGTTTATCGGATCATAAGTCGATTGGCCATACTGCGGATATACCTCGGCAGAGCGGACAATGCGCTGCGTATCGTAGAGAAGGAAACCGCTGAAGAGTACTAAGCCGCCATAGAGCGACACCGAAGCGAGGCCTTTAGAGATACCGATCGTATGAAGCTATCTATATTCGCATTGCTCTAATTTAACTTACCCGCACCCAAAGCCGTAGTCGGAGGAAGCCACATGCCAGCCAATGACGAGGCAAAGACCAACCCCAAGCCGACAGCCAACGGTCCGCCCATATATAAGAATTTATCACTTGGTGCACAAACGGCCACAGTCGAGAGACCGCCGACAATACCGCCTGTGTATAGAGCTGCGCGGGTTAAAATTGGACCACCAAGTAAACACATCGGAGCAATAACTGCACCTAAAATGGCGCAATGTGAAGCCCATGCTAATTGTTTGGCGCCAATGCCAGGTGTGTACTCAATCGATTGTGCAATAGCACCGCTGCCAATAACGAGCCCCATTGTGGCGAGTGTAGACTGTGAGAAGGGAGTAGTGATTTGTAGTGTGTGTGCGCGTATTTGCACCGCACGGAAAATTAAGGTGATGCTACTTACCATCCATCCGTTACGTGTAACCAACTGCATCAGGCGCGGTGATCGAAAAACTGCAGCAGCGGAGACGGCGGTAATGGCGCATGCCGCTCCAAAATAGCCGTATGTGGTCTGCACTCTTTCCTTTACATATAGTGGCCACAGGCTTCAACAATAAACAAAATTAATGCAGTTTCATTATATTGTAATGCTACATGAAAGCGGTTTACTCACACAGTGCGGTCATAAATACTCGTTTGCTTACTCATGCCCAGACCGTAGTAGCACAGGGCGCCCAAGCCCATTGCGGCAGCGCCAGCAGCAGCACCTTTGCCCATGGAGTAAGCTTAAATACGACACTAGTAAATTATAATGAACGTTTATTATGCAAACCACTTCCAACATACCATTTTCGCTTGGTGGTCCCATCAACTTTTCCTTGAGTGTCGGAGAACGCGTTTCTTGGCCGAGATTCGAACGATTGCTTCTGTAAGGTTCGCGTGCATAATTGCGTATTGATGCAGTCCAACTCTGTCCTGGAGCCATCCGCGACGTCTTTGAAGTTTGGAGTATATGCCTCGGGCCGGATAACGTGGATTGGAGCACGCGCTGCGACTGACCAAGCGATCGCAGCGGAGTAGATATTGCAAGGCGCATCAACATTTTATGTGATGAAATCCTTGATAAATTGTTGAAATTTGTTTTCCTCGTGTATATCGCGGCTAGAAAATGTGTGTTATTAATCATTTGCGGCATTAAAAATCGAAACCATTTACAACTAACCCAAAAGGCTTTAAGTTTATATTACGGATAAGTTCTTACGTTTTGCACAAAAATTTTGTCAATTATCTGGAAATCTCTCGATTCTGTTTGAAGCTTTGAACTTTGCATGACAGCAAACAGCTGTTCCAACGAATTAGTGTTGAAAATCAATTGATGTATTTACTCAACACTTAACTAAAATAAATCTCGTTTATACGACAATAATAAATTGTATAAAAATGAAAAAAAATAACAAAAAAAGAGGAAAAAATTATTAAATAATAGTATAAAACGCAGATAATGCAAAATAGATAACAATTTCGCTGTTGTTGTACTTCGAAAGGTTTTTTTTTATTTGATTAAAAATTACAATGCGGCAACGACGAGAGAATATCATGAAATAGATAGAAATTCATGAAAATTTTTCGTGATAATTTATATATCATGAAAAAGTATTTGTACGGACATTTTTTTGAAAAGTTTTCATGATAAGAATCATTGTATAAGAAATAATGGAAAATAGCGAGCTGTAAGTGGAAACTGTGACCAAGTTTTTTTTAGAGTTCGTCCGCAATACCTGCTCTATTCGCCGCGAAGGAAATTTCGGCGAAAACGTTTGGTCAGTCGAGACAGCCAAGCTAATGCGATGACCATTATTACCGGCATTTAAGAACATTTTGCAGTAAAGTATTAATTGTGCAGTTGCCATTACATCTGGCACTTAATAAAAATGATAAGCCTAAAAGTATAAAAACAAGAAAAAACGTTAACTGCGGTTGAACCGAAGCTCTAATACCATTCACACAGAGGTGGAGTGGGTTTAAATAGGGGCTACCCCAAAAAGTAGGCGGTACACGCCCACTAGTAGATATATATAAAGCAACCTTCTATAAGATGCCACTATATCGAATTTCAAATTTATATTGACGATTTTCATAAAAAATGAAACAAATGTGGGTTTGTGTGGAACTACCTTAAAAAGGGGACGGGACACGCCCATTTGTACATGTATATATAAAACGAATCTCAATCTAATATTGATTTAAATAAAAAATTTCTTCATAAAAAAACGCACGTGGGAGGTTGGTTTCTATGGGGCTACCCTAAAAATTGGGCGTGGTGGGTCAATCTTGATACTCTATTAAACTGCAATAGAGGAAAGTGTATAGCATAAAAATTGGTGTCCAAAAAATGCGCAACAACATCCAGACAGACAGACAGACGGATATGGCTAGATCAACTCGTCGAGCTGATCAAGAATATATATACTTTACTGGGTCTTCGATGCCTCCTTTAATTCGTTACAAACTTTCAGACAAACTAATAATACCATTCCACACTATGTGTGAATGGTATAAAAAAATGTTTTAATGCAAATTTATCCGATACAAATCCTTTGCAACCAAAACGGAAAAAAATAACTGTAAGTGACCAAAGCCGAAGGATAGTCACCCGTGGCAGTTTTTTTTCGTGAATTTACAGTTTGCTTATTACAAAGTGTTTTATAACATTATTAACAATAAATAGCGAGACGCTTAGGTAAAGCAGTATGATGAGATCGTAAACATAACAGAAGTATAACTTAATTAAGTTGGCCTAAATGGAAGATCTAGCATATGTATTCTTTTTAGGCGCCTTACAGCTAAACTGTAATCAAGTAAGTTAATAGCAAGTTGATTTTCGTGATTGTGTAGCCTATTATGTTTTGAGCTAGCTTTAACAATTTCTTTATAAACCGAAATTATGCCAGTAGCAGGTCTAATATCGGAATTAGTAGCAAATAACGGTGCTTTCGTAATTTTACGAAGTACTTCAGACAGGAACCTCTCAATTATTTCTACATTAGATTTCTTGGCTGTACCCCAAAGTGGAATTGCGTCAGTCCAAATAGGCTTAATAAGAGCTTTATATAAAAGCAACATATGATTTAATTTTAGTTGGATCTCTTTCCCAAATGCCATCTCATTTTAAAAAACATAAATTGCATGAGATGTCGTTTAGAAGAAAGGTGAGGCTTCCATGTGAGTCGTCGATCCATTATTATTCCGATATATTTGACTTCAGTTACGTGAGGAATGGGCGAGTCGTATAAGGTCACTTAAGGGCAGGTTCAATGTCTTGTTGCAAAAGTAACATGTGTAGATTTATCTGAGTTGACCTGTATATTCCATCTTTCCAGTAACATATTTATGATTATTATATGGGGCGGCCCATCTGTTTAGACCAATCAACGATCCAGCGAAACCGTAAAACAAAATCTACTGGTCCAAGGCTAAAGTAGAACCACCACAACCAATCGGAGTTGACAGCCTTGGAGTTTCATTGGCACTGAAAAAAAAAAAAAACACTAAGAACCTGCCCTATGTGTAGAGGGCCGCAGGTTTTTATAAAACAACATTTATTGAAAAATAAAGAATTTGTATATTCCTGCCCTGCCTGCTCTAAAAAGAACAACGGACTAAATAGGAAATGTCCACATGAATTTATAATAGTTAAATACCGAAAATGAAAGAGGAGATTAAATTAAAAGAATTTGAAATAATAGTATTTTTTATGAATATTAAAAATAAGTAATTAATTTTTCCATTAAATAAGCCTTTAAAATTAAAACAAAAATAAATAAAAACTATATTAAATAATTTTGTAAATGAAAAGGAACGGACCTCGAGTTGAACATAACTGCATAACTTTAGGTGAACGATCTGAAACATCGTACGATTTAAGGTCTAAGCCAATAAAATGCAAGGACTTGCGGTGAAATTGTGTCAGAAACGGGAAATGAGAAGAATTAATTGTTGTTGCGGATATCCACGAGACCAAAAGAGGCACAAACCTCAAAGCGGCACACAGAACCGTCAACGACAAATCACCGACAACGGCACCAACACTGCCAGCGCCAAAACATCGACAACAGCACCAACACGAAAAGAGGCACAGACCAACAGTAATGTAGAAGTAGTGCTATATGTATTTTATAATTGGAAACCCACCCTAATGAAGCTAAGGGCCTGGAGGTTACCACATCGAAATTTTCAATCATATTGTAAAACATAAACGTGGGGGTTTAAATAAGGGCCACCTCAAAAAGTGGGCGGGACAAACCCACTAGTAGATGTGTATGAAGCGACCATCTATAAGACGCCGCCATATCGAATTTCATTGATTTTGACGTTTTTCATCCAAAAACACAAAAATGGGCGGTGGGTTTGTATGGAGTTACCCTAAAAAGTGGGCCGGACACGCCCATTAGTCTATGTATGTTAAGCGGTTTTCAATAAAAAGACACCACATAATATGTATGGGGGCTACCCCATATTAGCAGCTAACATATTAATTATTAATTTGTTATTTTATTTTATTTAAAAATTTGCAACTACATATATTAAACAGTCGCTTAATACTATATAAAAAAGTAACTAAACTAACTTAAAGCTAGGAGAAGGAAGTTGCGGACACTCAGACCCGTTGGAGGAATTTTTGCTTGGCACGCCAGGTTGACCGACTGTGCCCCTACTCACAGCCAGGGAGCTGGTCCAAGCGGGCGCAATTACAAAAATAAAGAAAATAGAAGTTGCTAAATGAAATTTACAAATTTATTGAATAGTGATTTGTTAGTACAGAGTTTTTTACATAGTGTAAGGAAGAGTTATAAGAAAAATAAGGCGAAAACTTATTGTAGATAGAACAAAGAGCTTGGAGTGAATTATTGAACGCGTAATTTCTCGTACAAAAAGGCAATTTTATTGGCACGAAGTGGCGAGTTGGCCGAATGGGGACATTTAGTATTATGGACGGAAGTAAGTATGGAGAATCAATCTCCCCAATAAGAATTTTATGAAGCAAATCAACAGAGAGCATAGAACGGCGTGACAAGAGGGTTGGGAGATAAATTAATTTTAACCTGTCATGATAGGGTGAAGATTTATATCGGGATCAAAATTGAGACTCCTAAGAGCAAAGAGAAGAAATTGTTTTTGGACTGACTTAATACGATCCTCGAAAATAGCATAATATACAAGATCCAAATTCTAAAATCGGACGAACAAGATAAGTATATAGGAGTTTAGTGGTATAAGGGTCACTAAATTCCTTAGACCAACGCTTAACAAAGCCAACAAAAAGGTAGACAGTACAGTATAGACAGTACAATAAAAAAGTTTTTCATACAAAAAGTCACAAGTGGTCGGTGGGTGTGTATGGGGGCTACCCCAAAAAGTGGGTGCGGCGGGTCAATCTTGATACTCTTATAAACTGCAATAAAAAAATAAATTAAGTTGATGAATCACATATTAGAATGTACATAATATTTTTGAATATGTGGTAAAACGAATTTCCGTGGTGGGCAGTATCTGGCAATGCTGCTGTACTAAGTGGGAGCTATGGTGAGTATATTGTACAACATAGTTCACGACAGGGGGGGGGGCGCACGGGAATCATTAACATCGAATTCCAAAGATATGTTCATGTTCATTTCTGTTTGTCGCGTTCCGCAATCTTGCACGGAATAGGACATATTTTTTTTTTTTTTATAAAAATGATATGTTTGTTTTAGGTACAAGGGACAATGGTTTGTTTGATTGTTTGTGTTTCTAAATTCTTTGTTAGCAATTGTGCCCTGGTATCTGGAGGGCGAACCTTCCCTGAGAAAATACCGAATACTAGCCACAGCCAGAAGACAAGCAACAAAGTCTTGAAATACACCAAATTTTATTCCCCCAATAGCATATCTTGGCAATTCGTATTCTCTAATGTATTTCTAAGTCATGAAAATGGCCCTAAGGAAGTTTAAATTCACATTTCCGAAACTGTAACAATCGCGGAGGACGCACCTTTTTTGGTGTAGGAGAGCGAATTCACTTCAATTTATTCTTTGGCCAATAGAAGTCTCGTTAGCTCCTGTGCAATAAATATTGTATTATTTAATTTGACTGGAGGCGTTCGTTATTTATACTTTCAGCTCGGCAGCATACCCCGCCTGCAAACAAACGATTGATTAATTTGTACATTTAAACCATATTGATCAGCTGTTTTTCTTTTTGTTTTGATTGGACTATCAATTTAAAAACAAACACAAGTTTGTTTAAATTTTTGTGAAAATTGGATATATGATAGATATCATAACTATTATAGTTGATCATACGCATTTATTTGCTATTATGTTGGAAAATAAGGAGGAGTTTCAAAATTTTTTTGTGAAACTCCTGATTATCTTCTATCATTGATATAATTACCATTTTTGTACTACATACGCACGCTTTTTGTGATAAAAATAAAACTTAAAGCAAGATTTTTGGGTCTATGTTTTTGGTTAGCGATCCAAATATCATTGGGGAGTGCCTGAGCAATGTGGACGTAGCACCACCCACACAAAATAATTAGGTTAGGTTAGGATGGCCAACATGGGCAAACCCCACATTGTCACTTAGGCCGGCTTAGGCCCCTTGTGATACCATATATGTTTCCTACTTCAACCGCAGCTACTCTGAGAACCACTTTGTCAGTGTCAAGAACGTCGAAATCTGTTTGATCTCTTTTTCCGAAATCTAAGTTAGGTTATCCAGGAAGAGGCGCCCTAGTAACGCCAATCTCTTCCTACTACGGGCCGGTCATTAACATAACAAGTGCTCGACCGTCTCCTCCTCATCGGCATTTCCACAGCTTCTGCAGAAGTCCCAGGAGTTCAACCCTAGCTTCGCGGCATGTCTCCCTATTGTGCAGTGGACTGTGAGGGCTCCCACAATAACAGCTATCTGATCTCTCTTGTGCTGGAGAAGTGTTCTTTTGAGGTTGTAATTTGGCCATGTGAGTCTTGAGATTCTGCAAGTACCAAGGTTGCACCATCTATTGTTTGCTATACCTATTATCTCTGTTGAGATCTGTAGTTTAAAAGTAGCCATGGGTATACCTACTGCGGCCTTCCCTGGGAGGATTTTAGCAGTGGTACCCTCTCTGGCTAGTTTACCCGCTTCACAATTTCCCTCTATATTTTGGTGACCAGGCACCCAGATGAGATGTATAACGTAGTGTTCGGCAATCTCGTTAAGATATTTACGGCACTCCGTTGTGGTTTTGGTGTTTGAGCTGAAGGAGTTCAGCGCTTTCAGGGCAGTGTTCGGCAATCTTGTTAAGAGATTTACGGCACTCCGTTGTGGTTTTGGTGTTTGAGCTGAAGGAGTTCAGCGCTTTCAGGGCAGCTTGACTGTCCGAGAAGATAAACACATATTCTTGTGTGTGTGAGTATAGCCTAAGGAAATGCGTAGCTTCCTGAATAGCTAGCATCTCCACCTGATAAACGCTACAATTATCGGGCACTCTAAAGGATTCTCTAATCCCCAGATCTGGTGAAAATACACCTCCTCCTACCCGACCATCCAGTTTAGAACCCTCAATAAAGATATTAATAGCATTTTCCCTGTAGTGCGGAAGGTTGTCCCATTGTTGTCTGGTGGGTATTATGCCATCATACTTTATACCGAAGTTAGTGTTTGGTATACAGTAATCCGTATTTGATGGTATATTTCTTTGTAATTGTAATATCCTCGAGTGTCCGAAGGAGCTACTATGCTAAGCTGAAGATTCCCTCAGTCTAAAGGCTGTAACTATTGCTCTCTCTCTCTCTCTCTCTCGTAATAAGACAAGCAGCCAGAAACCCATTTCCAAAGTACCGTCAGCGCGGATTCCATTAGGTTACATAGTGTTTGTGGGAATTTTCCTCTTATTAATACCATTACGTCATCCGTGTACGCTATTACTTTGTAGCCAGCTCCCATGAGTTTTAGTAGCTGGTTCACCACTATCACCCACAGAAGCGGAGAGAGTACACCCCCCCTGTGGGGTTCCTCTACTGACAAATCTTCTGACCGATGCCTCTCCTAGTGGCGAATTTACAGCTCTGCTGGTTAGCATACTGCGAATAAGAACCACAAGAGACGCATCGACCCCAACATCCGTCAGAGCCCTTGTGATAGAACGTTATTAAAAGCACCCTCTATATCTAAGAATGCAGCTAGGGCAAATTCCTTTTGCTCTAAATATTTCTCGATAGTGTGTACCAGGAAATGCAAGGCTGTTTCCGTTGATGCCGAACACTACGTTACTATATGCATGCTGAGCGTTGGAAAGAAGCGAGGGATTAACTGTGCTTCTTATATGAGTGTCTAAGAGTCTCTCTAAAGTCTTCTCTAAAGGAAGCTAGACTGATTGGCTTAAAGTCCTTGGGTTCGGCGTGCGAAGCTTTACCTGCCTGTGGTATAAAAACTACTTTGACTTCCTTCCATTTTGATGGAATATGATTAAGGCTGAGAC
>JAWNNQ010001816.1:0-66450 GCA_035044765.1 Leucophenga montana
GCTTTGTTTTTTTGCCTTTTTCTGCCTCGGATAAGACTTTTCCTCAATTCATTTTACGTTTTCTTAAAATTAAACAGCCGAAACTAACAAAAAAGTTCGGTCAACGAAAATATAAATCCACATGCCAAAGATAACTATCAAACTAGACGCATGTTTTATTCAAGTGGCAAAGTTATGACTCCCCCATTTTGCCGGTTAATGGTTAAAAATTTTTTAAATGAACAGGATTGGAAACATTGGGCGGTAGACAACAGATTTAAATGCTTTTTTGTTAGGTGGCTTCGCGCACTTGTAGTGAAGATTTCCGTCCAAATACTCCACATTGTTGCAAATATGGTCGTAATTTTCATCTATTAGTTAAAATCAATATTATTTAGTTAAAGTGAGTATTTATTAGGGCCGTACTCCATTTGTTTAAGATAATACGATTATAGTGGTACAGATATAGCAACATTATGGACACAGTTAAGCGCAAGCGAGAGAAAGTTCACCAAAAAGTATGGACCTCAAGCAAGTAAATTATAGTTTTTGAATATATGTAACTAATATGAATAATTTTCTTATAGGCTATTCACACCAACATCTTCCATCTGTCATGACTGCTGCCAATGAATGTGTTGTGAAAAAAAATTATAACAAAATATATTTAAAAAAAAAAAAAAATTGGCGATCGTTTTAATCGTTGCAAAAATAGAAGTTTTAAATAAATGTTGGAAAAATATGTAAATTCGTATCACAAGTAACAATTTCCTATTTTAGATTCGGTTTGGCACGTTTTGGGAAAAGGACGTTCCCGACAAAGGGATTGATAGCAGGGACCGCAAATAAGAGTTATGAGTTTAAAAAAATCAATCCTGAAAAAAGTATCTAGATGAACGGGAAAATCTTAGATATAATAGTTCAGGATACAGTATCCTGGAAACAGGATAAACTTTTAATTGAAATTTGTATGATACAAATTAAATTTAACTCTTATCTTTGACTAAAAAGATAAAATTATGAAATAATCATTAAATTCAACTTTTATAATAAAAATTATTTGGCAACTTTTATTTTAAAAGTCAAAAATAAAAGTTATTTTGTGATTTTTATTTTTAAAGTTGAAAATAAAAATCAATTTTGAATATCTTTTTGAAAGTTGTCATACATAAACGATCTTTGTCTCAATACCTTTGCATTGGTATATTACATGTCAATATTAAGAATCCTACAAACTTGCATCAATTCAAGTCAGTGCTTAGAGATTTACAAATTTATAAAACAGTAAAGTATCTTTATTATTATTTCCCTTTACCAACTCTTGGTCGGCCAGCTCATTAGCATTAGCACTGCATATATGTTGTTCTTGTTTTTTATTGAAACAGACTTAACATAGCTTACAACAAAAACTGCGCTTATCAGCTCCCCTAAGGTAAAAGCAATATTTTAACAAAAATTATGATTTATGATTTTGGAAACAAACGGCAATTCTATTAATAGAATACTACTTAAAATATATATTTATACTCAGTCTCCTAGACTCAGTTCCTTTTAAGAAGTTGACAGAGCAAATTTTTACCGAGCTGGAAATGAACCTCATAACATCACGCAATGTAATGAATTACGTTGCAAAAAAATATGAGTTCCTTAGGGAAAACTTTTGAAAGTTTTTACAAGGGAAAATTATATCATTGAAAATTGATATTGCCACGAGGCATAGCAGAGGCATATTGGGAGTTAATGACCAATATTATCGAGGCCACCGCATAGAAATAAAAACAATGGGTATAAATAATTGAGCTTCATAAGCAACATACACAATTTAAGCATGGAAATTAAGCAAATACTGAAGGACTTTTCAGTTTCCAAACAACAAATATACTCCATCAAAACAGATAATGGGAGAAACATTATTAAAGCTGTAAATGAGGATTCTACATTAAATGATGATGTTGATGATGAACAACTTTTACATGACGTTAAAATTCACTCGATAGCATGTATAAAATGTGCCGCTCATTCCCTGCAACTGGCAGTCAAAGATTTCCTTAAGGATGTTGATTATTTAAAAGGCACGAAAAGTTACAAAAACGTTGAGAACTCCGACTTACAGGTAATCAGATGAAACTCATAATATCGTAAATATCTAAGATTGACTTAAAACTTTTTACAGGCTAGCAATTTCTACGGAAGGGTAACTTCAGCCGTTTTGTCAATAATATGGTTTCAGTTGTAGAACATCCCCATTAAAATACATACTTGTATATTAATAAAAAATGTATATTGTGGACTATGTATGTAAATATATTGTTAAATTTACTTTTAATTATATATATATATATATATATATATATATATATATATATATATATTACATACATATATAATATATATATATATATATATATATATATATATATATATATATATATATATATATATATATATGTGTGTATGTGTATATAGATACATACATATACATATATTAGAAAATGGTTTATTTATGGTATTACAAATCAATAAAATGAAAAGAAAATACACAATACGGTTTACAATTGTTTTCGAACCATTTCGCATAACATTGACGATTCATTATTCGACATTACCCCGGCGCTATCCGCAACAACTCCAACGCCACCTGATGTTGTTTCTTTGTTCCTATAGCCAGCGCTAGGCACTCGTTGAATGGTCCTATCTTCGTAGCGAGTACGACCTTGAGATGCCATGGGCCGGTTGAGAGTGTTGTTTGCGTTATTGGGAGAGTTGGGCGGTGTGTTGTGCGTCACGAAACCTTTGTTGACAAAGTCCTGTTCCTTCCAACCATTCTTTTTATAGACATCCCGTAATTCATGGTGCTGCCACATTGTATAGAGCACTTGCGAAGCAAATTTTATAACGCACGATGTGTATTTCTCTTTGTGTTTTGTTATATTCATGAGACGGTCTACGCCTCCAGCATCAAGTAAGGATCGTGAAAACTCCGGATTTTTCTTAATAACCTCATTTATGGTTGCCAATACAGCAGTTATAGTGTCGTCCGATGTATTCTGGTCATGCTGTGTATTTCCAGAGGGTAACTTCTGAACTAAATCGCGCATTGCATATTTACCAATGAGTTCTTTATTGCGTTGGTCAATCGCCAGGTTTCGCAGTGCAGTTGCCACAGCACAGACCACTCGGTCTACTTCCATGCGTAAAAGTTCTACTAAAATGGGCAGACCTTTTTCTTTACGCACTGTGGCACGAATATCGATACTTGGCTGCCAATAGCATGCAGACAGATTTTGTATAGCACCGGCAGCAGCTTCGAGCGTTTCAGGATTCGAACAGCTTTGTAATAGCGACAAGTAATATTGTACAACTTCTGGTTGCCACAGCTGTTCGTATCCTTTTCCTGATGCAGCATTTGATACGGTGCTTTTGGAATATTCAGTAGAAAATATATAATCTCCTTGAGACTCAGTCTGATGGACGTCTTTCTTCTTACGACTAGTGCCAAAGCAACCTAAGTTTTCGCCTGAAAATAAAACAAATTCGTATGATAAGCAATTACCCAAATGTAGGTGGTGTTCAGAAAAATATTTATTTCTATTTACCTTTGGACGACGATGAGACCACCCGTTCATGACTAATAATTGGGTGTTTGTCATAATTGGAATCCTCCACTTCTTGACATCTATACGACAAATTCCGTAATATGCAGACGCAGTTTTCGACCGTTTTGTTGCCAATATTGTTTTTTTCAATAGCTGTACGTACTACGTACAAGAGGCACTCCACCAAATGCTCGCAGTTTCGAAGGCAGCCCCTTGCATGTTCACCAGCCGAGCTAACATTACGAAGCACTCCTGACGCATTGCGAAATACAGTCGAAAAACAAGTATCGCCACAACATATTGCATCCCAGCCGGAATGCGGTTTAATAATATTGCATACAATAGCTGTGAGTGCCTCATCAATGATTGAGCGCTTTATATCCTCACAAGAGGACATGTTCCACAAAACACCCGTCACCAGTTCCTTGACTTCGGATTCCTGAGTTCGACAAAGTAAATGTACCAAGGCGGCGATTCCACCAGCGTTTTTTATTGCCCGTTTATTCTCGTCATTTTGCCTTCCGTACGATAAATTACGTAAAGCGCCACAAGCGTTTCTGTTATGATAGTTTAAACATTCAATTTAAAATTATGTAATCTTTAATAAGTAAAAGTATCTCTAATAAGTAATAATTTATATTATTTGGACCATAATTAAGCAACAATAGAATATTGAATACTGAAGTATTTGATATTGCAAAAAAAAAAGCAATTTGACAAAACCAGTTTTCTGATTTTTAAACGGTCAAAAACTGTTTTTTGAATTTCAACAGAAATTATTGAGTTTGAATTTAGTTCCAGGAAAATTAAACAAAAAAATTATTTCAACCAAAAAAAATAAACACCTTATCTGTATAAATAATGATATAAATATATATCTACATAAAATATAATTCCAAAAACTATTTGACCTAAAGGCTACGAGTTTGTATGGATGCTACCGCAAAATGTGGGCGGTTCACGCTCATTAGAATATTTATGTGAAGCGGCCGTCCCATAAGATGCCACCATATGGAATTACAAGCTGATATTGAATTAACTAAAGAAGTTTTAAAAAAAAACATAAATAAAAAAATCGGCCAAGTGCGAGTCGGACTCGCGCACGAAGGGTTCCGTACCATTATCTATAAAAATAAATATTTATGTGGGGCTCCCATACAACAGACATGATTTTTTTGTCCGACTTGCACTTGACCTGTTTATTATTTTAACTTTTTCCACATTTCTCAAATTCAGCGTTTCATTTTTCGTCATTTGACTCAGATAGGTTTTAGTATAGCATAAGAAAGGTGCATGTATGCAATAAACATGGGTTTAACCGTCGAATAATATTTGATATTACTTCAAGCCTAAAAGTAGACACTAAATACAGACGGCATTCATCACTCTAGCACATTCAGAGAGAGAGAGAGAGAGAGAGAGAGAGCGAAATATCCGCTAAAAGATCCCGTTTGTTGTATTAGAGCCCCTTTAAATATTTATTTTATTCTGTTTTTTAGTATTTGTTGTTATAGAGGCAACAGAAATACATCATCTGTGAACATTTCAACTGTCTAACTATCACGGATCATGAGATACAGCCTGGTTAGATTCCGTTTTACCCTTTTGAACGGAACTCTAAAAAGGCGGGTGATTCGTATGTGGGCTACCCAAAAAGGCGGGGATCGCACACATTGATATATAAGTATGTATGGCGTCCCTCGAAAAAAAGACAACATATAGATTTTTAAGTTGATTACAATAAAAATTTTATTCATACAATAAGTTAAAAGTGGGCGGTTGATTTGTATGGACGCTACCCTAAGAAATGGACGTATGGATAACCTATTTGACTGCAATAAAAATAAATCTAGATGCCGAGTTAAACAGCAGTATCTTAAAAATTTATAAAAATAAAAAAAAAATAACCCAAAATCTACCAGACGAACGGACACGGCTAGATCGACACGACTTATCAAGAATATACTTATACTCTTTACATGATGTGTTTTGTTTTACGCAGAGTTATCGTAGATAACAGAAATAGATTACAGACTATGTAAATAAAATTTTTTTCCAGATTTACTTATGGGCTGGTCACACTGGCTGGTCTTATGTTTTGGTGTCATATTATATGTCTTGGATTTCATGCAACTGTCAAAATATCACATGAAAATATTACTTTGTGGTCAAACGAGGCGCAAGAAATTTGACAGCTACATTTCAGAGTTAACCAGTGGTCGCATTTATAACACTAGTCTAAAATGGATAAAACCGTGCGAATTTGTGCTATATTAGCAATTTATGCAGTTAGTAAAAAAAATTCAAATAAAATAGAAAAAAACCTGAAGAGAAATTACGAAAAAGTCGTGCACATAGCATTATGGGTTCGCAAATAGTTGCTGCTACCGCCAGGTGCAGAGAATGAAGCAAAACAGCTGATGTTTACTTTTTGCGTGCTTAAAAACACTGATCACTACTTTCTGCAACCCTTCACAGCACTGTTAACAAAATGAAAATCTTACACGAAATAGAAACGAAAAATGTCGCGCGACATTGATGACGAGATATCATATCATATATCATATCATAGCAATCTGACTCGAAAATATAAGACCGTGTGACCAGCCCATTAAAAACATTGTGAAGTCCCATATTTGGTGTGATTTGTCTGAATAACTAATTTTATTAATATATATTTTTTTTAGAAAATACCCAATACTAAATTATGATTTTATGTTGAGAGGAAAAATTTATTTTGCATTGCCAAATCTGATTAAAATATTTGTATATATCATTCGTTGTTGCATAAACCGACCTAGTCGGTTTTCAGGAAATAAATACACATTTTTATGAATTTAAATTAGATAATAAAATGTGATAAATGTTTAAATCCTAAGACAAATACTCGAGCTCGTCAGAAAATCATATGGTTAGAAACCTTGTACCCTGTAATGTACCCCTACCATATATGAACCCTTAATATAGAGGGGTGCGTTGAGGGCCTCCCGTCAGATTAGAAAAAAATAATCGATCCTCAGAAAAACTCGAGCGCATCAGATTAAGACAAGGTAAGTTAAGTACATGCAGAAAAATGTATATTTCAGTAATCTGACAATTTGAGCGTGACATAAGGAAATGGGGGAGTCATAAAGTTGTACAAAAAAACGTAACCTCGAAATACTGGAGCGCGATTGAATTTTTTTATATTTTGAAAGAAATCCTATTAGGATTACGAAAAACATATAATTTGACGATGTAGCTAAAAACATCAATAGAAAAGATGAAGCTGTACAGATGCTGAGAACTGTGTATTTCCCACTCCGCGCCTCTCTTTCCTTCTCACTCTTTCTCTATCTCTCACTCTCTCGCACCGTCCATACACTACCGTCTGCCGCCATGATGCCATCTCAGCAGATCACAATAACGTGTTCGTTTTTGTAGATGTACGACGCTTTGGTTTGTTTGTTGTGTTTTAAAATACTTTAGTGAATTTAATGCAATAAGTTTCATATGCATTACAATAATGAGTGATGTAAGTGTGAAATGTGTATTTTGTGAAAAAGAAACTTGTAGAAAAATCAAAAAATTTACACCAGAAACATTAAATAAATGTATGACTATTTTGGAAAAAAAAAAAATTTTTATTTCAAATTGTCAGATTTACAATATCTCTCCATATAATTGTCAGATTATCATTTAGGACTTGGAGATCAAGTTGAACCGTCTGTATAAAAATCTGACTCGCTCGAGTATTTCAAGGTCACATTTTTTTTACATTTTCAAAAATCGGTCATGACTTTTGGTCACGTCCAAATCGTCAGCCATTTGAATAGGTCACTTTTTCATCCTTCATTTAACATCCCTCTGAATATCTGAAAAGCTCGAATAACTTTTTTTTTTTCTACCCCTTTTTAGAGCTATCCCTCACTAGTTTAATCATCAGATTAATATATTCGGTTATGAATGTCTGACGAGCTCGAGTATTTCCATGTGACTGTTTTTTTACATTTTTGAAAATTTGTACACGTTCTTCCCCCACTAAAATGGAAAACTTATCATCAACTTTTCTTCGTTTTAGAACCTAATCTTCACAATCCAATGGGTCCCCATGACGCTTTACTAACAATTTTTTACCTTATGATTTGATGAGTATGTATAAATGATATAAAAAGAAATAAAACTAAGTTGCCATACAGTTTCGTGAGTATTGGTGTGCATTAGCAAGGAAAAAACTATTCGCAAGTTTTCGTGTGGTTTCGAAAAATCTTAATCCTAAACATAAATTACCTTTAAACAGTGTAAAAAATAACCATTCTCTTCCTTAGCAGAAATATGTTGTTAAACAAATAAAAATTTATAAAACTGATTCAGTATATTTTGCTCATACAAAGCCATATGAGCAATTTTGTATAAAATGTGGAGTAAATGTAGTGTATTTCGCCTAGCTGCTATCTTTTTTGTTCCTTTCACTTTCTTTGTTGGCAACATAGAGAAAAAAAAGGTGTGTGTGTGTAATTCACACACAGCAGAAATAAGACTTCAGAAAAGTAGCGTACAAAAGAATGAGATAAATATAGAGTATCAGGAGTATTAGGATAATTAAAAGGTTTATTATTTTTATTTATAATACATTTTTTTCTGCCGACTCTCGCGACATTTTTCATCATAGTTTTCGTCAATTTTTTAAAATATTTTATTACTTCAAAAAAACGATGTTAAAGATAAAAGATGTATATAAATGACATTTTCTGGAGCGGATTCACCTAAAATGGTACTAAAACCAATTCGAAAGTGTGGGAGATAGATGATTTGTATATATTCCAAGCGGCATACTACAATTCTTTGGGCCTAATACCAAACTGCAGGAAACCGCTATCAGTTTCTGGAATATCTTCTTTTTGGTCCCGTTTTCTGCAGAGGATTAGCTTAAAATGGTACAAAAAAACCAGAGGAGAGTGTGGGAAATATCATTGGGCTCCCGCAACAGGATATGGGCCTCTTACAAAGATCTTGGGAGTTAAGGCGGGAACATGGAATTTTAAGTAGTCATCCGATTTGTATATATTCTAGTGCCAACCATTGCAACATGTATATCCCACATAATCGTTCCCAGGATTGACCAACTGGCATACCCCCATTACAAATCTTTGAGACTAATTCCATTCTTCAGGAAACCGCCATCAGATCTGCGCCATCTATCGTCCTACTAAATAAAAATAACATAAGTTCAAAAATTGTTCCTATTTTTGGAATGGAAAGTTTCACTTCAAAAGATAAAAATATTCACACTGTTAAAATCGATTTTCAAATCACAACGGGTAGAGCATCTAATTCGTAATATCTAAAAATTGTTAACATAAAATCACCTGTTAATCAATCATATATATATATATATATATATATATATATATATATATATATATATATATATATATATATATATATATATATATATATATATACATTTATACATTTATACATTTATACATTTATACATTTATACATTTATACATTTATACATTTATACATTTATACATTTATACAATTATACATTTATACATTTATACATTTATACATTTATACATTTATACATTTATACATTTATACATTTATACATTTATACATTTATACATTTATACATTTATACATTTATACATTTATACATTTATACATTTATACATTTATACATTTATACATTTATACATTTATACATTTATACATTTATACATTTATACATTTATACATTTATACATTTATACATTTATACATTTATACATTTATACATTTATACATTTATACATTTATACATTTATACATTTATACATTTATACATTTATACATTTATACATTTATACATTTATACATTTATACATTTATACATTTATACATTTATACATTTATACATTTATACATTTATACATTTATACATTTATACATTTATACATTTATACATTTATACATTTATACATTTATACATTTATACATTTATACATTTATACATATATATATATATATACTAGCTGGTACCCGGCGCGTTGCCGCCGTTCCCCTTGCCTCTCCCTTCCCCAGCAAATCCTTCATTCTGTTCCACCTTCCCCCTGCCACACCTTCCCCCTGCCCAACCTTCCCCATGCCCTCTCCTCTAGTTCCTATTTTCCTACCCCTCATCTTCTGTCCCTTCCACCCCTTCTACCGCATACGCTTCCACCTTTCCTCTGCCCCTTCCCCTACCTCTCCTTACTTTACCACCCCTTTTCCCTGCCCCTTTCGATCCTATTCACATGTATACAACATTTCATTCCTCTATCTTAAATGGTACCTATCGCGTTGCTGCCATTACCCCTCTTTCCTGAAGCTCCTTTACCTCTGCCCCCTGCCCCTCTTCCCCTTCTATCCCTTTCCCAGCACTCACCTTTTCCTTCCCCCGTTCCCCGTCCTCTTCTTCCTTTTTAAAAGTAACCCGACGCGTTGCTGCCCTTCCCCTTCCCTCTCCTTCCCCTTCCATTCCTACCCATGCCCCACCTTCCCCATGCCCCTTTACTCTACCTCCAATTCTCCTACCCCACTTCTCCTGTCCCTTCCACCCCTTCTCCAACCACCCCCTTCTCCTACCTCTCCTGACTTTACCACCCCTTTTCCATACTCCTTCGATCCCAGTAATATGTATACAGCATTTCATCCCTCTATATTGGCTGGCATTCCCCCTGCCTCTCCTACCTTTACCCCTCCTATCCTATGATCCCTTAATTAATTTTATTACCATCCTTCCCCTACCTCCCATTCTAATTCCCCTGCCCCATTCTAATACCCCAGTCCTTTACCACCTCTTCTCAATGCCCCTTTCCCCTGCCCCCTTCAATCAAATTAACATGTATAGGACATTTCATCCCTCTATCTTAAAAGGAGCCCGGCGCGTTGATGCCCTATCCCCTATATCTCATTCCCCTGCCCCTCTTTCACCATGCCCCTTTCCCTACTACCTCTTCCCCCACCAAATCTTCCCCTCCCACTACGTCTCGTACCACTCACTCCCTGCCCTTCACTCTACCTATTTTCCTTTGACTCCAAGTTGTCCCTGCCCCCTTTCCCATGCGGGATAAACCTAAGTTGTTTAAAGCTTTGAGATTATTTAATTAAAAACATTGCTAATTATAAAACAGCAAACTCTGAGTTAAAATTTTACGAAATAAAACAAAATTAAAAACATTGATAATTAATTAATTAAAAAAGCAACGTACATGTGATTATCGATTTTTTTTTGTTGCGTCGGAATAGGATATATATATATATATATATATATATATATATATATATATATATATATATATTATATATATATATATATATATATATATATATATATATATATATATATATATATATATATATATATATATATTTGATTAAAATTTGGTCACCAACAAGTTGCTAAGGAAGTCAGCATATCGGTTGGCTCATGCCATGCAATTTGCTAAATTTTGGACTTGCTTATTCGTAATTTTTTGGACAAAAACAATAATAATTCCTCAGCCACAGAATTCACCGGACTTAGTCCCCTGCGAATTTTTCTTGTTCCCAAAACTTAAAAATTCCATGAAAGTAGGGTGTGTTGCCCCGATTGAGAATAAGACAGCAGCGCAGGAAGACATCAAGGCCATACCAAAAAGCGCATATCAGAAGTGCTTCGTTGAGTGGAATAAGCGCTGGCACAGGTGTATTATATCTGAGGTCAATTACTTTATCAGTTTTGATTTAGGTTTTTCTCACGGCGCACTAGTCAAAATATGTCTACAGCGAGAGTAATGAGGCGGAGAATTGAAAACAACTTTCAATCTGCACCTCACATAGGTATATAGGTATTAGAGCATTCTAAAAAAGGATTCGAAAGGCCAATCAAGGCATTTGTAGACTTGTATGTCTTCCTTTTAATATATTTTCGTAAGTAAACAATCACAATATGACTAAGTATAATCTTTCGCCTGTCTCTCTCCCCACTTACCACTTTTATTCTTCCAAAAATATGTGTGTAGAATTTGATGGTTTGTGCTCTAGTATGTATGAATAACTCAGTTGCAGGAACAAATGTGTACTCTATCTCTGTACACATTTGTTTTTATCTAATCTATTCATTCAACTGAAAAAAGGAACTTCAAAGAATGAAAAAGTGAAAGCAGCAAGGCGTAATACGCCATTGAGTCAAATCTAAATTTTAATATTGGTAGTTTTGGAAAATAAATAAGATTGTCAGAATTGAACAGTTTTCCTTAGTAAAAAGTTTGGTAATTTTATGATTTATTGAGTTCGATTTCATATATTTCACAAATAACAAACAATTTTAGAACTCTGCGGATTATATTAATTTGAAAATTTTTCGAACATTCGTTGGGTGTTGAGCTATCCAGTATGTACCTGTCATCAGTAACTGATTTTACAACGACAAGCAGAAAAAATGTGTAAATGTGTGCACGCAATACAGTTTCAAAATTTTCATACGTTAAAACAACACTGTGAATAGGCAAAATATTTTTCAAATTTTATTTATGTTATCTTCGGCTATAATATAAATTTGTAAGCTGTTAATTAAAAATCCAACTTGTCGTTTTACAAAAACACCCAATTTGAGAAAAAGTATTTTACGTTGCAATAGTCAGGGTTTCTTTTGCATGAAGAAGAAATATGACGCGGGTCGATGTCAAAGCATTACTGACTTTTTGGGCGCATGCCCGTTTCAGGACATTTTGGGTGAAGTGTGTAGTGTAGCTAGTGATAATAAACGCAGAATAATTTTCAGATGTGTGAATTTTAATTTTTTTTATCTCTATCTTCAAGGTATAGTGTACAGGGGTACAAAGAAAAAATATGCAAGGGGAACAATAAGTGGAATAACTGTAGGTATGAAGTAAATACTTTATGGGTGCACCAATAAAACTGATAAGTCCACCAAATATAAAGCAACAGGTATAAAATGAGGACCTACTTGAGTATGCTAAACATAACCTATGTGACAGTGAAGAGATGAATGACAAGAAGTTAGCATATAAGACACCGTTCAAGGATCACTCAATTTTTTGACTTTGTCGTAACATTGAACCCATTGGTATCACTTTGTCAACAAATTGTAAAAAAATAAAAGATTTAAAAAAATAAATTCAACTTCGTTAGTGCGCCATCGAGACCTTTGGCATACCATTTAATCTATGAGTCAATGCACACCGCTTGCAATAAGGAAATACTTTTTCGTTGACGATTGAAGTTCTTTTTGCACTCTCTGGCGAGTTAATAAAGAAAAACGTCGAATTTGGGGAACAGAGAACCCACACGCAATTCACGAATTACCACTGTTTAGGCCGGAGAGTTCTCAACAACCGTCGGTCCATTTTTCTTGAAAAGTGTGAAAAAGGTCTGACAAACTTCTATTTTAAACAACACGTTGTGTCGAAAAATGGTGATTTGGACTGGCCTCCAAGTTCTCCGGATTTAAGTACAGGGGCTACTTCAAAAAGTGAGCGAGACATGCCCACTAGTATATTTATGTCAAACAAGCTGTTGACATAAATTAATAAGTTTTTCAAACAGAAGCACAAAAGTGGTTTTTGGGGTCATAGTGAGCGGGACAAAAAACCATAACAATTTTCAAGCTGATAATGACTTAAATAAAGCAGTTTTTCATGTAAAATCATATAAGTGGGCGGTGGGTTAGTAGCATATCAATATGGATACTCCATAAACTTGGGTCTAAAAGAAGCTTAAATACCAACGTTCAGCCAGACGGACTTGGATAGATTGACTCTTCTCGTCGAGCTGTTCAAGAATATATATACTTTATGGGGTCGTTACAAAGTCTCATTTCAATGTTAGATGTAATGTTAACTGTGAAGTCATATCCGGTGAAACTAACTCTGCATACATTTAAATAATATTATATTTAATGTTCCGCAGAGACCAATAAGGAATTTCGTGCATCTTAAATTGATTATTTCTATATCTAAATTTATATGCTATGTGCTGTGTTTTGTACTGTGTGCTAGCGATTATATTTGTAATTTCAGTTCTCAATGTTTAAGTTCATAATTTGTACTCTTTTTTGTTTTGTTTTTAACATTATAACATACAGTAAAAGCAGCTGATGTAAGGAAAGAAAAGGATCTAGTCCTCTGGAACAGGACTAGTACTGGTATCGTTGGGACACTTGTTGTTAGCATGCTACCCAACGAACGTCCAACCTTATTATATCCATTGAGCCTGAGCTAATCGGCCCAGACAAGAGCAGCTACGTCCTTAGACCAGGAGGTGAATATGGAAGCCGACGACTTTTGAATTAAGAGCATGTGGTTGCAGAAAAAAAAAAAAAACTTGAATACAACGTATGTATTTATAAGGTTTCCTCCAATATAATGGATAAAAGAGCTATATTCTAGGGAACACCAGCGAGTTTTTCGATAATATTCCACAGACCTGGCGGAAACGAGCCACTATTATCTAAGTGTTCCAACCATTTTGCCTTCCTATGCTCCGCAACGATATTATTTGCATTATGAGATAGCAAGGCAGTCATTTGGATGGTTGACACGAATCGCCAAGTACGCAGCTTCTGCTGCAAAGCCTGGCCTAATACTAGGAAAGCTTCCTGCAGGAATAAACCTCTTTATAGCCTTGCTGATTGCATCTACAATAATTATATCACTATCCCTAATGTTACTATGAGGCAAGAGATCGCTAAACGAGTCTCCCGCTAAACGCTAAACGAGATCGCCAGTCTCCCTTATTGTACTTAACAAAGACACGACGATCCGAGTTAATAAGGTCCTTCTGACGAGTAATGTTAACCACAATAAGAATTTCGTCAGAACTTAAGGATATGCCAGACTTCTTCCAATGTTCCTGTTTCTGACGTGCATGACTATATTGAAGTCAGATAGAGATGTAAGGCGACATGCGAGCTTGGTCTCTTCCACTGCTGCAATTAAGACATCATGCCACTCCATATAATCCACAGTCTCAACCAATTTCCCACGCAAACCATCAGATTACATTGTAAAACTATGAGATAAACCGCTGCTTAAGCGAATGACTGCGAGCCGCATAATTGACGCATTCCTCACCATGGATTGGCATCACGACGCAAGGAAATCAGCACTCCACACTGAGAGCACGGGTCAGTACATCTCCTCACATGACACTAATTGTGACAGCCGTTACATCGCAATATTATTCTCATCAAAATATTATTCTCCCACAAATAGGGGGTACTATTTATACTTCGGGAATAGCAAACATTTTTAAATGAAAATGGCTTTATTGTTTTTCAAAATATTCCCCTTGATGATCAATACACTTTTAAATTCGTTCAAACCATTTGTCATAGCAGTTTTTCCATTCCTCTTGAGACACCTCCAAAACATGGTTTTTATGTTTCTTCGGAGCTCGTAAATAGTTGACCACTCAGTTTACCTTTTTTGTACTCGGGAACAAGAAGATTAATTGGGTACCAAATCAGGACTGTACGGAGGATGAGTCATTAATTCGATGTTTTGACTGCTCAAAAATGCACTTGTTTGACGAGATGTGTGAGAGTTCGCATTGTCATGATGGAGAATGATTCGTCTTTGGCGGTTGTTTTACGAATTTCTCCGAAGACTTCCGGGAACAAATGGCCGAGTACCACTCAGAATTAACAGTTCTACGTTGCTCAAGCGGAACAGTGGCCACATGACCCATTCGGCCGAAGAAACAGGCAATCATTTGCTTCGCTGTGCTTCTTCCACAAACAACATTTTGGCGACCTTCACGGAATTCGTCGGCGACCGTACTACGACCACGATTGAATTCACTATACAAGCGATATACTGTGGTTTTTAATGGTGCTTTATCGCCATACAACGAACTGAGATCATTGACACATTCTTGTTGAGATAGTACACGTAGAAAGTTGTGAAAAATAATCCAACGAAAACCTTCTCTTGAAATTTCCATTTTTTGGCCAAATGGCTTTTCTTAAGTCACTGTAAACAAAACAAGTAGCAATTGTACATCAAAACTTTGTGAGTACGTTTATGCCAAAAAATGTCAAACTATATTACGGTGTTGCCAGATTTTAGCTTTTGGCATTAGTGTTGCCAGTTCCCGAAATATAAATAGCAGCCCTCGTATGTGCTAGAATTAAGGTCTATCTAGATAATTTGTTTATTTTTTTTCAATGCTCGCAACCTAAAGTTATCAACCCACAAGCTTCCATCATCACCTCCTGGACTAAGGAGGTTAGGATGCATCTGCATGTCTTTTTTCATAACCCTACTTTACTTAGTACTGCTTAGATTTCTCACACATAAAGCTATTCGACGATCTGTCCTAAATTATGCTGCTCCTGAAATAATGCATTTTCAGTAAATAATTTTTTAATTGGATATATGAAGTACATAGCGACAAAGACAAAGAAACGAAAAATAAAAAGAAGTAACGAAAAATTTCATCCATGTAGGTATTTAGTTAAAGTTTATTGCTTTGCTAATGGAGATAAATAATAAACTGCTTAATTGTTTCATGTGCGTACACATATTTGAATGTTTGTAATTCTATATGTACGTTCATACATATGCAGACATAACCAAGACGTATTCCTATCAACATGATCAACAAAATGGAAACGCATATGCAAAAAAATCCTGCTACCTTGGACTTTCCTATTCTATTTGTGTAAAGTATACAGAAACGGTAGAACTGTTTAGGACTCTACTGATGCCTGGCGGAATAATAAAACACCTAAATAAGAAATGCTCCTCATCTCAAATTCTCAATTAAAGAGTCTAAAGTAAGCATTGCTAATTGTGTGTGCATGCCATCTTGCATTAATTTATTTATCACTCCTATGTACATGTATGTATCTATTTCATTTTCCGTATAAGCGATCAGGAAAGATAGTTTCATCATGAAGGAATACTCAAATGATGTTCACCAAAGCAAAAAAATAGAGTGCGCAAGAAACAAAAAAAAAAAAATTTGAAAATAAGAATTTAGTTATGAAATAACTTATATTATGTCTTATTATTCATAATGCAATCGTTTTGGTAGGACAAAAAATATGTTCAAAGTAATGTATTCCAGAAGCATTCTTTTATAAGAGAACGCCGCAAGACAAGCAAATTGTTTTATTTCAGAATGCCTTTAGCACGGTGAAATCGAAAATGTAAATAAGAAATTAAAGCCCGCGCCCTTATAAGCAAAAAAAAGTCTCACTCGAAACAAGGACTAAATTAGCAGAACCACAAACCAGATGGAGCAGCATGGTCCTGTGTTATTGGGAACGCATCGAGATTAGCACCAATGATTCCTTTCCTGAGTGTGGTTAATCGCCAGACAATACGTGTCGCAGCTTATGGATACGTCAAACTGATATAGCCTGCACTTGATACCTAGAGTAAGGTATAGGTTTATCTTTCTCTTATATTACTTATTGCTATGCACAATGTTATCATGATATATAATTGTATATATATTGATCCCGGTACAGTAAAAAAAAAGCTGTGACAGCAACCCCTGGCCACAGCTAGATCCACTCACCGCCTACGCAGAAGCATATATAGCTATTTACTGAAGATAAATCGCCACAATTCGTGACGACATCACTAACATTCTATCAAGTTAAACAAATTTAAAACTATCAAACATACATATGTGGAAACAAAGACACATAAAATTACTGTGATCTCTATTGCGGCTTGCTTGATAAAATAAAATTAAAAAAAAAAACTTTTTCCCATTATGCGGACTTAAAAAGTTTGCATACACGGGTGAAATTGGCGTCAAAATTTAATAAAATATATCTGCGTATGGTCATTGATTCTGAGATCTGTTTCATACAACCAAACGAATGGACGGACATGGCTAAACCGATGCTGATTAAGAATATTTATACTTTAGAGGATCTTCTGCTTTTATTACATATGCTCAAACTTAATAAACCTTTGTCCCTTTGGGTACAAGGTGTGAAAATGGTAGATGTTTTAAAACGATGGTAGAGAATGATGCCAAATTGCGACCTGCGCTAACTTGGGAACATTCTTTCGGTCGATAGAATTTTCAAGTAGAGCACACACAGCGGTATTTCTTCATGGATCTGCCAACTCTCCTTCTGCTTTTTACATACAACCGTACGAAATAAAAAATGCATTTATACTACTTGAAATGTAAAGGCGGTGTTACATGATTATATCGATTCGTCTTTTTATGCTAATGAAGGCATAAATACTAAATGGGGACTACTCTCCTCTTGGTTTTTATATACATTTGTACTTACTTGTGAATTTCCGGAGCATCGAACGATAACAATCGAATCAAAGGTGGTATTCCGCCAAGAGTTCGTGTTCGCTGTTTGTTAGGGTCATCCATATAACACAAATGCTGTAGATATGCAGCGGCATTTGCCTTAATGGCATTATTTGGGTTGCTCAGGAAACTGATAACTTCGGAGAGGTTTGGGTCACGCCATCGCATTGTGGAACAGATATCGCTATCCGAACCGCCAATTAATTCATCGGATTCTCCAATTCCCTGAGGAACTACACCTAACGCATTCAACGTAAACTGAGATATTTTGCCATGGTAGTCAGGTTTTCCCTCAAATGTGCGACAATTCACTTCTGAAGCAATTTCCGATCCATTTAAATTGTCATCAAACGGTTGTGGTCTTGCTCCAAATGGCTTTAAGCTACTATTAATGCCTGCCAATGCATAACTTTGATCGCTAGCATAACCGTATGGAACTGACGCTTCATCACCATAATGAGTATCGACAACACAAGGTGAAACACCTGCAATGCCATATTCGGGTACTTCTTCGAACTGTGTTGTCTGTATATAACGGACCGACGGCACCAGTGTATGGCTCTCCACTCCGGCATTGCCAATTTCCTGAGCGGTCGCTTCAAGTTGATTCTGAGATCCGATTATTGCACAATGGGGAACCACTCTTGACACTGCTCCAACGGCTGACGGTTTTGTGATGTAAATCGGTGCATTTGAATAGCCAGTGCTGTAGTGTTCATAGTTCTGGAATGCGGAATACTGTGTTTGGATTTGTGCTCCGTCCGGGACCAGAGCTGGGTCCAGATTTAAATTTTGCGCTGGATTCATTTTAATTTATGCCTCTAGCGAGCTGCAAATTATGAAAGAGATAATGTAATTTAGAAATAATTGTTGTTCAGAATAATTTTTAAACAAAAATATATTAAGGTTACATATTCAAATTACTCTATTCGCAATTTGCTAAAGATTCTACACATGGTAAAAAAATTAAACATTTGTCAGAGAAAGTAATTGCGAATTTATATCAGGCGTCTTTAACTGCAAAATCCATTAGTTAGTGAATAGTGAGATGTACATAAAATTGGGCGTCGTAAATCCAGTAACTCCAGATTTTGCGCAATCAAAAATTGATTATCGATTTTTTCACTTTAGCTGCACCCAAAACATTGATCACAAAAATTACAGCTCTACGCCCATTTTTAGATATATTGTTATTTAGAAGTTTTCGAAACGAATATTAACAGTGTACACTGAATTTAATTATTTTTCACCAATTTTATATGTATGGATGTACAAATATGCGTATGCATACTGAATGCTTTGCGGATAAAATACCAAATTTCTTACCGCTTCGACGTGTATAATCATATGTAAGCCAAAAGGCAATCAGATTCGTATTATCGTTAATCAATATTACAAATTTTTCTGTGAAATGCAAATTACATTACGTTAAAAGCCTATTTTCCTACTTTCTATCTCATTTCTAGTATTTCTGTTTTTTTTTTTTATTATTTTTGTTACAACAAATTCACTGCCTCGGTTAGTGTTGCAACCGCAGCATATTCAGTTATCACACGATTTATCGTTACAAACACCACTAATAAACCAAAAAAGTGCGACAGCCCTGTCCAATTTAAACCAAACAAATGCTGTTGATATTTAAAATTTTTATCTATTAAGCACTCTATGTACTTTTCACACATTTTTAAAAATAAACTCAATTTGGCTTCCAAAGAGGTATTAAAATGTATTTCATTGCACTAAAATTTTTCAAATGTAAACTAGAGAAATAATACCTTGGGTGGAACCAAAGCTTTAATACTCTTCACACTTTGTGTTACATTACAAAATATTTTGCGTATGTTTATAAAAAGACTACATATCAACCTTAAAACCAATATTTCAAAATTTGAGGAAAACGCACATGCAGATACAAAGGCTTAGAGGCGAACATGGCTAGATCGACTCGTCTTATTATGCTGATCACGGATATTTACGCTTTATGGAGACTCTGATGCTTTTTTTTTAATGCGTTTCAAAAATTGTGGTTAAATTATAATACTATTTACACTCTGTGTAGAGTATACAAAGGGCAAGAAACTAGTGAAAATGTAAACATTGGTGGAACCAAAGTTGTACTATTTTTCCAAGATTCTTAAATATGTTTTAAGTGGCCAACTCATTGAGTAAGAATATTTTATTTGCAAAATTCATAAAGTTGGTTGTGGTTTTATATGGAGCTACTAATATATATATATACGAGCAGAACCGTCGAGAGAAAAATTCGCGTCCGACTGAAAAATTACCGACCCTTTTATTTTACATGGAAATATAAAATTCATTTTAAAATAATTTACAAATGTAATTCTTCCACATTTTAAGAAATCGTAATATGTTTCGGCGTAATCCGGTATTTCACAGAAATCTAGAGAAAATTGTTTGTCTAGTCTTTTGAGAGAGAGAGAGAGAGAGAGAGAGAGAGAGAAAAATTCGCAACCGACTAAAAAATTACCGACCCTTATATTTTACATGGAAATATAAAACGCATTTTAAAATAATTTATAGATGTATTTTTCCCACATTTTAAGAAATCGTAATTTGTATGTATATGTTTCGGCGTAATCCGGTATGTCACAGAAATCTAGAGAAAATCTTGTGTCTAGTCTTTTGAAGTTCCCATAAAAATTTCATGCGTGTCACAGAAATCCAGTAAATTTCATTCAAACCAGTTGGGGTGAACACCAACATTGAGCAGTTAAAAATACATTAAACTGTACTTTTCAACCGTTTATATCAGCTGTTTGCAAATTTTCATACAAAATAAGAAAGAATACTGCAGTCGTGAGTTCACAGCTTCGAAATATCTTGCCGCATTTCATACAGTACTGCAAATATTTGATTAAGGTTCTTTAAGTTAACTTAGGATCTCATTGGTCTTAGTGTGCCTTCTATCAAGGGGTTAGCCGGAGTAACATATATGAAGTTAGCTAAACGTAACATAATTTCTTAAATACATGTACGACAAAATTAATTTTGTCACAACTAATTTACAGAAACATCACGGGAATTTATTGCGTTGAACGTTTTTGGATCTGCGAAAGTTTAGTTGTTTAGTTAATATAACTAAACAAGAAAAAAGGTTAGCTTCGGTTGAACAGAAGCTTTAACACCATTCATACTAATTTTCAAATCGATTTATAAAACATAAACATGGGTGGCGGGTTAGAATATATTGACTCGTCACGTCGAGGTGAACAATACTTTATGGAGTCTGAGATGTATTATTAAATACGTTACAAAATTTCAGACAAACTGATACCATTTCACACTATGTGTTAATGGTATAAAAATTACGATTTATGTTGGCAACAAAATATTCACTTTCATTTTAAACTATATTATTAAATATTTTTACCTGAACTTCGTGTTGTTGGATAAACTGACCTAGTTTTGAGAAACTCAACATATATTGGCGAAATGAATAATTAAAATATACTAAAAAATCAAATCTTAAAACGGAATTAGATGGCGAATACTTTGAACTTGCCCATAAAGATGGGGTTTAGTCACGATTTGATGACTTTACAAGAGGAATCAACAATTTAAGATGTTGGTTCTGAGAAGCCCCTGAATATGTGATTTGTGAAATTTTTTTTTTCGAAATTAATTTTTTTATTTATTTATTTAGTTATAATTAATAGTTATAGAAACTATTTTTTATAATTATTTATTGAGTTTTATTTTTATAAAAAAAAAAAACATGATATTTTTCAATTTAAAAAAAAACAAAACTAACAGTTGTGCTTGAATTTTATTCCGGTGCCCTTTAATGGTATCCATCTCGTGTTCTCCCAATGCGAATCGTTCTCGAGAAACTGTAAATGTTGACACGCCTCACGGTAAGCCGCACAAAATGTCCACTATTGGTTCTCAGTTTTTGAAATGTCGTCGGACCACGAACATTCACCTACAACCTTCGAAGAAAATAACATTCGTCGTTATTTGGATACATAGTGAAGATGCGACCCAGAGCGTCTGAACCAAATCCATTTGAATATCCTTCAACTGGTGTTCCTTGTTTCCGACGCTGGAACGATTTTGATGATGCGTTTAATGTGTTGTAGCGTGGAATTTCAGCATATGGAAAAGTGCGAGCAAAATCATTTATTTGACCAACCGAGATATAACTTGCTAATGTTATTGACGATGGCTGTGCCGCTCTGACCGCTGAAATCTTTCGTTTGAAATACACTCGACCATTTTCCAGATGTACTGCTAATGTAGGGTGTATTTCGAGGATCGCAAAAAAATGTGAAAATATGAGTCAATTGCTGACAAAGCGACCCATCTGATACTGATATTCTTAGTCATTTGTATTTGTAATAGCGAGAACGGCCATAAGGCCCTTGTTTACATATTTACATATCTACTTGATCGACTTGACGTAAATTAATCTATTCTTCAGATCGGAGCTGCTGTTGGTTAAAACGGATGTATGTCAATCGTTCAGTCTCAATTTTGACATACGTGTCAACCGCGAACTGATGGAAATGACGGCGACACATCAAAATGTGATTTGTTTTACCTACACAGATCATAAGTCTGTATCAACAAAAATTCATAGCAGTTTTTATTGTTTTCGATGCCTGTTACTTGATTAACCATTTTGATGTTGAAATGGTATCCATTTTCGTCCCGCCAGAAAATTAATGGATATTGTGCCGCGTCGTAAGTCCTTTGCATTTCGGACACTCGTTTTAATTCATTATTCCGACGATGAAGCAAAATATCTCTAGATTGCAAATTTCTGTTACAATACATTGTTGCGTGCTCACTCGCAGGCGTTTTGTCAGCCCTTATGACGATATTATGGGTGTCGGATGGCATCCGATCCAACGCATGTTTAAAAAATTTGATTAAATCGTTGTTCTGATGACGAAACGTTTGCAATTCTTTGACAATGACTCGCTTCATTGTCGGATTGTGAGCAGAACGCTGATCAACTTCCGCATCGGAATTGCCCATGAAAAAAATTTGTAAGAATTGATGGTTCACATCCAATAGTGGTAACAGTGCACCTAGTAAGTGATATATTTGTCCTTGTGTTTTGAAAGTGGGCATGAAATTGCCCTGTACAATACAATACAATACAATGTACGCATTCCGCCAAACGACCTCATTTGAAAACAGCTGTTTTATTTTTGAATGTTGGCCAAGAAATGGAGCGAATCACTTCCCACCCCAAAAACTAATGATCGTAATGGATCTGGTGGTGAGACCAATTCTGCCAATTTCACTTTTCCACCGGCACAACCCAATCCAGAAGTTTTACCGCTGTATTTCAACGCCTTATAATACGGACAAACGGCTGACATTTCTCCAATTTTTGCCGATCTGTTTTGTAATTTGTCAGCGATTCTGGGATCCATAACTTCCAAGTGTACTCTAATCCTATTTCATTTTGTTCGAAATTAGTACGCTTGAACAAAAGTCCATCTCTAACTTGTAAATCAGGAAGTTTATCTGCGTTTTCTTTCACTGCGTTGATTCTGTCTCTGTATTCTTCGGACTCAAACTCTATTGTTTCGAAATCCAGAAAATCAAGCTGCTCTATTTGCAACTCTTCAACAGAGCGAGATAACATATCTGCAACTACGTTATCACTGCCTTTACGGTGCTCTATGTTGAAGGCCTGTTATAGGCCTGTAGTGTCAGAGACCAATGCGCTAATCGGCCGTTTAGGTCGCGTGAGCTCATCAGCCACTGTAGACTTGAATGGTCAGTAATAACAGTGAAAGGCATTAGCTCAACGTACGGTCGGAATCGTTCTACTGCCTTAACTGCCGCTAAACATTCCTTCTCCGTAATACTGTAATTTAATTGAGCTCATCGTTGTTTCTGCGAGTAAAACGCAATTGGCCTATCATTGTCTTGGCTATCTTTCTGAAATAAAAATGCCCCGATGCCGATATGACAGGCATCGCACTGAATGTAAAAATGCTTTTTGAAGTCAGGATGTATTAATACAGGTGCGGATGTGAGTGCAGTTTTTAGATTTTCAAAAAACTTCTCGCCTCTTCGTTCAATACAAACTTTGTTCTTGTTTTTAAGCAGTCCATCAACGGGACTGCTAAAGCACAATAATTTTGAATAAAGCGCCTATGCCAACCGGCTGTACCAAGAAAACTTCGGACTTGTCTCAATGACTTCGGCATTTGTATTTGTAAAATCGCCGAAACTTTATCTAGATCTGTTCGGAGCAATCCTGCAGCTATTATGAATCCCAAATATTTTAGATGTTTAAAACAAAATTTTGACTTACTTAGACCTATTGTGAGGTTTGCTTTACGTACCACCCAAAAGCTGACAGTGTGCTTAAAATCACAAACACATTATTTTTGAGGCGTTGTGGAATAACTTTATTCATTACTCTACACAAACGCTGTGCCGCATTGCACAGCCCAAATGGCACCACACGCAACTGATAGAGAGGGCGCCCAGGTATCGTAAATGCAGTAAAATTCCTGCTTGCTGGTCCCAGATCCATCTGCCAGAAGGCGTGCTTTAGATCAACGCTACTAATGTACACTGTCTCGTCCACCCTATTAAGTACTGACTCTATACTTTGTAGTGGATGCGCGTCCTTAATAGTAACTTTATTTAGTTTCCGTGCATCTAAACATAACCGATTTTTCCTGGTTTTCGCACTAGTGTAGTCCGATTACACCAAGGGCTCTAACTCTCCTCTATTACCCCTAACGCTAGCATATTGTCAATTTCGGCAAAAAGGAGTTCCTGAACTGCTGGTGACACAGGATAGAACCTTTCTTTAACTGGTATTGCATCTTTCACAAGTTCGCTAGTATGGGCTTCTACAGTTGTCTTCTACAGACCGTGCTTTTCAAAGCTTAGGAACTTATTTTTGACTTCGTCTAGTTGAAGTTGTTGTTGTGGTGTCAAAACATGTTGTTCTACGGGTTCGCTTTCCGGCAACAATTCTACCGGCACATTCACAGATTCATATATTTTTTCCAAAATTTCGGGGCTTATTTAAATTGACGCCAGAAATCCACCCGAGGTATAATTTCTGTTCTAACGTAGGGCATAATTATAAAACCATCTCACATGTTCGGTTTTTATATGTAACTGGTACCAAAACTTTACCCTTTATTACATGTGGAGAGCCTCCTGCTGTTTTGACGCTCGCATGGAACGGTAGAATGTGGAAACCCCACCTATCTAACGCCTCAAAGCAACCCTTACCTAGCACACTAACTGAAGCAACTGTATCCAGTAAACCTGATACTTTTACTCCCTCTATCTCGACTTCAGCATAGGGTCGATTGTCCCCTTTCATTATTGAGGATACAGTGTGTGTAATTATTTTTCTAACCTTCTGCCGCTCATGCCATCTGTCACGCGCTTTTTGTACCCTTATTGAATTGTTTACTTTTTCCTCCAGTTTTCCAAATATCCGTTCGCGTGTGTTATAATTATGTTGTACTATTATCCTATTATTTGCTAGCCTTAATTGCTCTAAAATAGATATATTATTAAGTTTCGAAAATTTATTTTCTATATTAAGCTTTTGCGGGGAATCTATTTTTCCTGTTATGTACCTGGTTTGTACACAGGATCCTCGGAGCGTTCCTCCCCCGTCTTGGCATGCCCCTCTGTACATTTCCCGGGTGGCATTTTGGTCATTTCGGTAGTACAACCCCTTTTAATCCGCACTTGTAGCAAAAGATATTTCGTTGAGGTGACTCGCACTCATAAAAGGAATGACCAACACTCTGGCAGTTCCAGCAAACCAATTTAGACTTGTCCTGTGTCAGTTTTGCTACACGGATGGCCTCTATATCATATTCAAACTTCCCAGAATGATCTATTTCTACTGGGTCCTCCACACATTCTACTTCATTTACTTGGAATCGAGGTCGATCTCGATCTACGTGCGTAGGTGGCGTAGAACGGGTATTCTGCGGTACTAAAAGCCTTTCCGCATCATGGCATTCAGCCCTTAGCTGTTCGAGGTTGGTAATACACATGGGGTATATTCCTCGTGCTAAGTTTTCCCTCATATTCGACTTTCATTTCAGAAAAAATTTAATTAGCTCGAAATCTGATATCGGCTGGTTCAACTTTGAGCGCAGCATTTGCATGTTTTGCAAATATAGGTCTATACCTTCGTTTGTCCCTTGACGCCTCTCCATTAACTCGTGCCAATTTTCAAACTCGGATCTACGGCTACAGAATCTTGTAAGTAAAGAAACTCACAGCGAAGGCCAATCTGTGATTCATTGAGTCTTCAGTACCAGTCTCGGGCTGCATTTGATACTAAGAAATTAAAGTCCCTTAATACCTCTCCCCATGAAACTTGGTACACAGACTGGAGGTGCTCTAATCTGAAGATAATGTCCTCAACTTGAATTTTTAGGGGGTCTCCGTCAAAAGACAAACCCCATTTACATACCTGAGCCCATTCAGTACGGTTCGGCAAAGTACTTGGCTAAAAAGTATTATTTCTGCCTCGTTCTGGCTCAGGCCAACGGCTAGTTGTAGCGTATCTTCCTGCACTCGAAAAGTTCTTAAAAGGTCCTCCTTTATTCACAATATTTGGCTGGTGTGGCATTCTTCCACTATTTCCTCTTAGTATTAACTGTGGCTCTAATGGTACATTCATTTGACTTGTAATATATAAATCAGGTCGGCGCTGTTGACCAGATGACGATGCGTTCTTTGGATTTTGGTCAATTCCATGTAGTACGAATGATGTAGCACTAAAGGATACTGACTGTCCACCCTGGTCACCTATACTGGTCCTCGATGAAGGTAGTTGAACATTCCCCCCCTTTGTTCACCTAAGGCATCATTGACCACTTTCATATAGTCTAAAAGACCTTCCTGTATCTGATTACGTAATGAATCAGCGATTTTACCCATCGACGCTCTGCACGATTCATGTGCTTGGGCCAATGCAAGATTTATTGCAGAACGAACCTCTGCCGAAACCTGATCATGAGGAACTACATCTTCGTCGACGCCTCCCTCAACAACACTCAAATCATGAAAATCTAATCCTGTACCGGTTTTATTTTCTAGTTGCAATAGAGACGTAGCAACGCTTGTACTTGGCCTCTCTTCATCACCTCCTACATTTGTATTTCACACCTCACCTTGACCCAGATCCGGGTTTGAGTTCTTTAACGCAGAATGTTCCACTACCATATTTACTGATCTATTATTATGCGTTTGTGCACTTAGTGATCAGGTTACTTGTCTATTATTTATTAATTCTAAGCCTCTATTTCTCATATACTCGAAGCTTCTATCCAATTTTCCCTTTATTTTCTGTCTTTCACTGCTATTCATATTTTATTCTCTTAATATAATTTTATCTCCTTTTTCTACTGTCACAAACAATCTCTGACCAATATTTGGGTGGATGTATTCTGACAACCTTTTCCCGTGGATCATTTTTCTTTTCTTCTACCGTGCTGTAATCGTGCACCACTACATGACTCCCATGCTATCTTTGGCGTAACGTAATTTTTGTAGCTGGACCTAAAGGCTCAATCGCTTATAATCCGGTCTGCGGCTTTTCCAATTCAAAATCCGATGTGGATGCTTGTCAGCCCTCCATATCACTTGAAATTTGAAAAAAAAAAAAAAAACTATTGCAAATGTATAAAATAAATTTAAAAAAATGCGCAACGTCCCGTCCGCTTACAGCATAGCCAACATTGCTAGCTACCTGTACAACAAAAAAAAAATCACTATGTCCTTCCTACAGTATTCACCATGAGAGTCAAAACAAACGAAGTTTGACGCAGTCAAGTGGCACAGTCAAAAGTCATAGAACTGAATGCCATATCACTAATGTCGTAGCCTGTACAATGAGTTTGGCAGCATCACCTATGGATTCGAGCATACGGGCTCCGTTCAAGTTCGGTAACCAATTAAATACAGCTTCCTCTTCTATTTAGCTCTACCACTGACTTTATTTAACTTATTTTGCATGTGTAAAGATTTTTACTTTCGGACCACCCCATACTGCGTCCAGTATTGGATAACCAAAAAGAAAACATTTGACACAAATTTGATATAGTAGGTTTAGTTAAAACTAACAATTGTGTTGCGGCAGCAATGGTCTTCAGTATTATGACTGCATCCTCGGTCCAGAAAACATAAAAAATCAGTGTCTAAACTTTAAAGCTCTACCAGTTGCAGTTTAGTTTAGTTTTTCTTTAGAAAGCAGGCCGCAACAAATGGCGCCCAATTGTAAAACAACACCAGAGGCACCATTTTAGCAAATGGTGCCCAATAAAAAGCCATCACGAACTTAATAAAAACGAAGCCGCAAATAAAATTATATCCCAGGCGCATTCCCACCTTTTTAGCAATCAACTTAGATTGTTTTGAGTAGAGTTTAGACACTGATTTTTTATGTTTGCTGGACCGAGGATGCAGTCATCATACTGGAGACCATTGCTGCCGCAACACAATTGTTAGTTTTAACTAAACCTACTATATCAAATTGGTGTCAAATGAGGTATTTTGTTTTCTTTTTGGTTATCCAATACTGGATGCAGTATAGGGTGGTCGGAAAGTAAGAATCTTTACACATGCAAAATAAGTTAAATAAAGTCAGTGGTAGAGCTAAATAGTAGATGAAGCTGTGTTTAATTGGTTACCGAACTTGGACGGAGCCCGTATGCTCGAATCCATCGGTGACGCTGCCAAACTTATTGTACATGCTACGAAATTAGTGATATGGCATTCAGTTCTAAGACTTTTGAGTGTGCCACTTGAGTGGGTCAAACGTCGTTTGTTTTGACGCTCATGGTGAACACTGTAGAAAGGACATGGTGATTTTCTTTTTTTGTTTGTACAGGTAGCTAGCAATGTTGGCTATGCTGAAAGCGGACTGAACGTTGCGTTTTTTTTTTTAAATTTATTTTATATATTTGGAATAGTTTTTTTTTTAAATTCAAATTTTAGGTGATATGGATGAACGTTGCGTTTTTTTTTTAAATTTATTTTATATATTTGGAATAGTTTTTTTTTTTTAATTCAAATTTTAGGTGATATGGAGGGCAGACAAGCATTCACATCGGATTTTGAATTGGAAAGGCTGCAGACCGGGCATGCGCTATAAGCGATTGAGCCTTTAGGTCCAGCTACAAAAATTGCGTTACGCCAAAGATAGCATGGGAATCATGTAGTGGTGCACGATTACAGCACGGTGGATGAAAAGAAATAGGATCCACGCGAAAAGGTTGTCAGAATGCACACCACCCAAATATTTGTCAGAGATTGTTTGTGATAGTAGAAAAAGGAGATAAAATTATATAAAGAGATTAAAATATGAATAGTAGTGAAAGACAGAAAATAAGCGAAAATTGGATACAAGCTTCGAGTATATGAGAAATAGAGGCTTAGAATTAATAAATAATAGACCAGTAATCCGATCACTAGGTGCACACACGCATAATAATAGATCAGTAAATATGGTAGTGGAACATTCTGCGTCCAAGAACTCAAATCCGGTACTGGGTCAAGGTGAGGCGTCAAATGTAAATTTAGGAGGTGACGAGGAGAGACCAAGTACAAGCGGTGCTAGGTCGCTATTGCAATTAGAAAATAAACCCGGTGCAGGATTAGATTTTCATGATTTGAGTGTTGTCGATGGATGTCCCGATGAGGAGGTAGTTCCTCAGGATCAGGTCTCAGCAGAGATTCGTTCTGCAATAAATCTTGCATTGGCCCAGGCACATGAATCGTACAGAGCTTCGATAGGTAAAATCGCTGATTCATTACGTAGTCAGATGCAGGAGGGTCTTTTCGACGATATGAAAATGGTCAATGATGCCTTAGGTGAACATAGAGGGGAGAATGCTCAACTACCTTCATCCAGGTCCAGTATAGGTGAACATGGTGGACAGGCAGTATCGTTTAGTGCTACATCATTCGTACATTATTGACCAAAACCCAAAGAACACATCGTCATCCGGTCAACAGCGCTGACCTGATTTATATATGCCAGGTCAAATAAATGAACCATTAGAGCCACAGTTAATTCCAAGAGGAAATAGTGGAAGAATGCCACACCAGCCTAATAATGTGAATATTCCTCCTTTTGGGAACGTTTCGAGTGGTGGAAGATATGCTACAACTAGCCGTTGGCCTCAGCCAGAACGAGGCAGAAATAATACTTTTCAGACAAGTGCTTTGCCATACCGTACTGAATGGGCTCAGGTATGTAAATGGGGTTTGTCTTTTGACGGAGACTCCCTAAAAATGCAAGTTGAGGACTTTATCTTCAGGTTAGAACATCTCCAGTCTGTGTTCCAAGTTTCATGGGGAGAAGTATTAAGGGACTTTCATTTCTTAGTATCAAATGCAGCCCGAGATTGGTACTGGCGCCATTTGAAGACTCAAGGAATGAAAGATTGGCTTCACTGCGATTTTCGTTACTTACAAAATTCCATAGCCGTAGATATGAATTTGAAAATTGGCGCAAGTTAATGGAGAGGCGTCAAGGGAAAAACGAGAGCATAGACCTATATTTGCACCACATGCAAATGCTGCGCTCAAAGTTGAACCAGCCGATATCACATTTCGAGCTAATTAAAGTGATAAAGACGAATATGTATATTACCAACCTGGAACAGCGAAGAGCTGAATGCCATGACGCGGAAAGGCTTTTAGTATAGCAGAACAACCGTTCTGCGCCACCTACGCACAATTCGGCGATGAACACACGTGGAGATCGACCTCGATTCCAAGTAAATGAAGTAGAATGTGTGGAGGACCCAGTAGAAATAGATCATTCTGGGAAGTTTGAATATGATATAGAGGCCATCCGTGTAGCAAAACTGGCACAGGACAAGTCAAAAATGGTTTGCTTGAACTGCCAAAGCGTTGGTCATTCCTTTTATGAGTGCGAGTCACCTCAACGAAATATCTTTTGCTACAAGTGCGGATTAAGTGGGGTTGAACTACCGAAATGTACAGAGGGGCATGTTAAGATGGGGGGAGGCACGCTCCGAGGATCCTGTGTACAAACCAAGTGCATAACAGGAAAAATAGATTCCCCGCAAAATCTTAGTATAGAAAATAAATTATCTAAACATAGTAATATATCTATTTTAGAGCAATTAAGGTCAGCAAATACTAGGATAATAGAACAAAATAGTGGTCCAATGCAAACAAAATCGTATGAGGATAGGGTAAATAACTATTATAATATACGCGAACGGATATTTGGAAAACTGAAGAAAAATGTAACCAAATCAAAAAGGGCACAAAAAGCGCGTGGCAGATGGCGTGAGCGTCAAAAGGTTAGAAAAATAATTACGCATACGGTATCGTCAATAATGAAATGGGACGATCGACCCGTTGACGGACTGCTTAAAAACAAGAACAAAGTTTGTATTGAACGAAGAGGCGAAGAAGTCTTTTGAAAATCTAAAAACTGCACTCACATCCGCACCTGTATTAATACATCCTGACTTCAAAAAGCATTTTTATATACAGTGCGATGCCTGTTATATCGGAATCGGGGCAGTTTTGTTGCAGAAAGATAGCCAAGACAATGATAGTCCAATTGCGTTTTACTCGCAGAAACTACGAGAAGGAATGTTTGGCGGCAGTTAAGGCAGTAGAACGATTCCGGCCGTACGTTGAGCTAATGCCTTTCACTGTTATCACTGACCATTCAAGTCTACAGTGGCTGATGAGCTTACGCGACCTAAACGGCTGATTAGCGCGTTGGTCTCTGACACTACAGTCCTATGACTTCAACATAGAGCACCGTAAAGCGTGATAACGTAGTGGCATATATGTTATCTCGCTCTGTTGAAGAGTAGCAAATAGAGCAGCTTGATTTTCTGGATTTCGAAACAATAGAGTTTGATTCCGAAGAATAGAGACAGAATCAACACTGTGAAGGAAAACGCAGATAAACTTCCTGATTTACGAGTTAGAGATGGACTTTTGTTCAAGCGCACTAATTTCGAACAAAATGAAATAGGAGAGTACACTTGGAAGCTATGGATCCCAGAATCGCTGACAAATGAATTTTTAAGGAATGCGTACGAAGAAGATGCATGGTAAAACTTTGGCAAAGGCAAAACTTTGGCTCGTTTGAGACAGTATTATTATTGGCCTCGTATGACAGCGCAAGTCCGATCCTATATACCCATGCATGGTCATGCATGGGTGATGAAGTTGTCACATGTAGACCCCTACAAAAACTGTACGTAGATTTCCTGGACAAATATCCAAGGTCCAGGAAGGGAAATGGATACCTGTTCGTAGTACTGGACCATTTTACCATTTTTGTATGGTTAAAAGCAATGAAACAAGCTTCAGCTAGTAACGTGATTTGTTTCTTAAAATCAAACAATGTGTGCCAATTATTCATACTGACAACGGAAAACAATTTGTCAGTAAGGATTTCCAATCATTCGTAGAGTCAATCCACATAAAGCACATACGCACCGCTAACTATGCACCGCAATTAGAACGCATATAGGTAACGATCATCAACGTTGGGTTACCCGTCTGGAACAAATACAAGCTATGCTTCGGAGTTCGTATCATTCAGTCTTTAATAGTACCCCATAGTTTGCTATGTTTGGTCAGAATATGTTCACTAGTGGGCTGGACTACAAATTAGCCAGAAAATTGAACTCACTGGAAGAATCAGAGGTAAATGGTTTAGAGAGAGCGGATCTGTTTCAGTTATCTAGAAACGAGATAAAAGATAATTTGCATATGGCATACGCGAAGGGAGCTCGAATTTATAATAGACGTGCTCGAGAGGTGAAGTACGTAGTTGGTTAAGAAGTGTTCAAACGAAATTTCGTGCTAAGCGACATAAAAAGAAATATAAATGCCAAATTTAACCGTAAATACATTAAATGCCTTGTGACCAAGGTATTACGCAATAGCCTGTAGGAGCTCGAATCATTGCAAGGTTCACCTCTGGGTGTATTCCATGCAAAAGATTTAAAGCAGTGACCATCAGAGTTGAGACTTTGTTTCTCAGGGTGTGGGCGTTGACCTACGTTGGGCGTTTAGGTATATCGTCTGGCTTCATTTGAATGGTAAAACATGTGAATATCAATATGTCTTTAAGTAGTGATAGATCGTTGTTACTACCCTTTTTGTTTTAAACTAAAAAAAAGAAACCGCAGTGTGTTGGTAAGTGCTGAACTTTGAAGAATGTTAGTTAGTTAGTTTTTAAAAAAGTCAATAGACATTGTTGTATCCAAATTGCGGTGATTCAACCGCCATCCAAAAAATGCAGCGCTTCTATAGCAAGAACGCCGGCGAAGACAGAACGCGTCAGTTGGCCTTACAATTTGATACTGTTTATTTCCTTTCTTATAAATAACTAACAGAGTTCAATATCTTAACGAAAATCATAAAGAGAGCACAGAGAGCATGAAAGATAAATGATCTTAAGAAGAAGTTAAGTGGAGAGTACGATGCAACGTACATTGCGTCTTTATATATCTTTGTCTCTTTATATATTACTTAAACACTCTGCGCTTATTAAACTTGAGAGACATTAATTCGCTTCTACTTTACTGCTTACTTCTTCTTTACTTCCAACATTCTCCCCGCCTTGGAAGCTTCTTCCAAAACAAACTAGGTAGACCAGTACTCCAGCGGAAGCGGGCGAATTCGAGTGACCAGCCTCGAACTCTGACCAGCCCGTCGCCGCCAGCGTGGGTTTATACAACGCGCCCTAAACACCACTGACTTGGTAAGGAATTGTCTTCAGATATCAGAACTAACGTTCCCACTTGTACATTATTAGATACAGCCGACCATTTCATGCGCTGTTGAAGCAACGTAAGATACTCTTTGGACCATCGACGCCACATTTCTTGTTGCACCATTAAAATTCGTTTGTATCGGTTCACACTTGATAGTTTTAACACCCCTTCGTCATAGGGTTCCGGCAACGAATTTAACGGCCGGCCAATCAAAAAATGACCAGGGGTTAGTGCCCTAAGTATTTGGCATCGCACGATAAAGGACATATGGGTCGAGAATTCATAATTACCCTGACTTGGGTGATCACCGTGGACAGTTCCTCAAAGTTTAACGCCGATCCGTTGATTTGATGAACTAAAAGCCGCTTGGCAACCTTGACGGTGCTCTCCCATAAACCTCCGAAGTGTATGGAACGCGGCGGAATAAAATGAAAGTTTACTCCAAGCTCAACGCACTCTTTCAATACAGTGTGCTTTGCATCCTCGCTATGTAGCTGTTGCGCTATCTCCTTTAGCTCGCGGCAAGCGCCCACAAAATTTGTGGCGTTGTCGCCGTTTAAATCTGTCACTAATCCTCTTCGAGCAAAGAATCGTTTTAAGGCTGCGATAAACGCATTGGAACGGGTGAACGTTTCCAATCACTCGGTGAGTTGGTAGATCGCCCATGCACTGCCATACCGCCACTGGTCGTTGCCGAAAGCAGAAAACACAACACCGAATGGTGGTCCGAGCCAAGTACCTTCAATTGATAACCCAGTATTTTTGACGCACAAATGCACAGAGAGCCTGCGCACCAGCATGTAAATTAGCTCGATGCATGTAAATAAAAATTGATTTTACAAAATCATGATCATTGCAACATTAGCCTTAGACAAACGTCCACCGACCCTAATAATGGGCACATTTTCTGAATTGTCAATAAATGGAACTAACCTTTGAACTTTGGTTGACTTTATTGTACGGTCTGACTGAAGTCAGATTATCTCCTGCGGAAAGAAGGTATTTTGTATAATAAAAATTGTATAAAAATTATAAAAATATAGTAACCCTTTCCTTACCTCTTCTAATGATAAGGTAGCAACACAATTTACTTTCTTCTTACGAGCAATACGCACCCATCAAAAAATGTAACCAAAAATTCTTTGCATCTTAGGAAAGTTATTGACGAATTTGCAATTTCCCACAACGTCTCCAAATTCTGTTGAAACATGGACACCTAAACAACAGGTGGATTTTCGTTCTTCTGGCACATCCGCAATTCGCCATTCTGGAATTTCGCACTCACTTTCGGCGTTTTGCAAAAATGATGGTCCTTCCAAACACAAACGGTTTGAACAGAGTTCGCTTGGGTACATCCCTCGAGACACAATGTCTGCTGGGTTCAACTTTGATGCCACCTTAAACCACTGATCAATGGTGGACGCTTCTTGGATTTTGACTGGAGTGGGGGCGGCTACGAACCTGACCCTAATTCTACCATCATCATTAACTGAACGGGCGTAAACCACTGCGCCGTACGCTCGATTTTATACATCTGAAAATCCATGCAGTTCGACGAAGTTACTTGTAACACTTGCGACCTTAATTTTGGATACATTTGCTAACTCCTTGCGGTAAGTGGTCCACTGGGCCTTAAGGTTATCTGGAAGATCGTCATCCCAATCTGACCTTGTTAGCCACAACTCATGCATAAATATTTTTCCGAGTACCACTAAAGGACTTAGCATACCCATTGGATCGAAGAATTGAGCAAGTTCGGACAAAACAACGCGCTTTGTTACTCTGGCACTCCTATCATCAGAATAAGCAAACTGAAACAAATCACTAGATGAATCCCAAAGAATACCTAAAGTTTTGGCGTAATCTAGGACTTTTATCTCCAAAGGCTCCTTAGAGAATTTTGGATTTATAATATCTTGAGACCTACAGTTTGCACGCCACTTGTGAAGTTTAAATTTACCACAATTTAGAGCAGAGCAAAGTTCCTCTGTTAAAACATTCAGTTCATTCACCGTATTAGCCCCTACCAACAAATCATCTACATAAAAGTTTTGCTGCAGAGCTTTACAGCCGTTTGGAAATATGTCCATATATATTTCTGCTAAATAATGCAAACACCTTACGGCTAAGAAGGGGCTGAGCTGGTACCATATTTAACAGTGCGAAGACGCAACACTTGTAGTGGAGCCGCCGGACTCCTTCGCCATAAAATACCCTGAAAATTGCAATCATTTTCTTGCACTAAGATTTGTCTATAAGCGCATATTTGTAATTACGGAAGCATATTAAAATCTCAAATAAATCCTTTTGAATAGTTGGTCCTACTGCCAACAAATCATTTAATGACTGACCATTACTGGATTTATAAGAGGCGTCAAACACCACACGTAGCTTTGTTGTTTCGCTATCTGGCCTTAAAACTAGATGATGCGGCATAAAATATTTAACTTGAGAAACATATGCGGACTTCACAATTTCTAAATGGCCAAGCTGACGATACTCTTCAATAAACTTTTCATAGGCCTCCTTCAAAACACTATTTTTGGCCAATTTCTACTCTAAATTCAAAAAACGCTTCAAAGCAGTAGAGTACGATTCTCCTAGGTTATTATTATCTGTCTTGAAGGGTAAAGCAACTAAAAAACGACCCGACAGTGTTCGTTTAACATTACCTAAAAAGTTGAGTTCACATACAACTCTTCTGGAGTGTACTGCTTTTCTGGTAATGGAATGTCCTCTATTTTCCAAAATTTCTCAACCAGCGATTGAAGTTGATCATTTTCTGTCTCGGCTGCATGCATTGTCATAGAAAGCGAGCATACCCTTTGAGGGGAACACTCCCCTACAACAAGACATCCAAGTAACGATTTTTGCAACATTGGTAAGTGGGGTGCTAGTCTAAGTTGACCAACTGATAGCAACTTGAAGAACAAGTCAACACCTAGCAACATATCGATTTGGTCATTGCTATTAAAGGACGGAACTGCCAATTGTACCCCTGTAGGAAGCTCCCAATATTTTGAAGATTCGGGCGCATTTGGCGAATATTGAGTAATACTCGGCAACACATAGAATTGCGCAGCGGTGGAAAACGAAGATAGTCTTGACTTTAGTAAAATGTTCACATGGCCATGTACCCCTGCTTTAGCGCCACCAATGCCAGTAACTTTCAAGTCAGATTTTTGAGTGGCCAAGCCCAACTTGGATGCAAGGTTGTCAGTTACAAAATTAAGTTCGCTTCCCGCATCTAGCACACATCTACAATTGACATATTTATTGTTGTTATCTTTTACCAATATTACAGCAGTTGCCAAATAACTTGCACAGCTACTTGGTAACAACGAGCTATATAAAACGCTGTTTTCCACAGGTACCACTGATTCAACTTCTTTAACTGGCTCATTTACATTAGAAGGAAATTCTCTTTGCAAAAATTTGTGATGAAGCTTCATACACACACTACAGCTGGAAACATTACATTCCTTTGCAGCATGTTGCTTACTAAAACAGTTGATGCACAAGGCTAAACGTTTAACCTCGTGATATCGATGTACCGCATTCAATTTAAGAAATTCTGGACACTCTAAAAGCTTATGAGGTTCTGCGCAACAGTAACAAGCTGATTTGCAAAAATAAATAGCCACTTGCAAGCTGACATATGGAATTAATTTAATTTGTGAATAGTTTAAACACTTTTATAATGCATCGAATCAATTTAACACTTAAGCACCAAAACTACTGAATTTCAAATGCAGTACAAGACTCACCATATGACCACCAAAGATGACTCCTTTTCGATGCTGAGTGCAATCTTTGCAGCTCCAAATCAGCTTGAGCTCCAAAACAATTGAGTTCCAAATCACGATCTCCAAAAATTTTAATTCGTATGGATTGTATTAAGTCCCTGCTCGGGCGCCAAATGTTGTATCCAAATTGCGGTGATTCAACCGCCGTCCAAAAAATGCAGCGCTTCCATACCAAGAATGCCGGCGAAGACAGAACGCGTCAGTTGGCCTTACAATTTGATACTGTTTATTTCTTTTCTTTCTTATAACTAACAGAGTTCAATACATAATCTTAACGAAAATCATAAAGACAGCACAGAGAGCATGAAAGATAAATGTGCTTAAAAAGAAGTTAAGTGGAGAGTACGATGCAACGTACATTGCGTCTTTACTTATCTTTGTCTCTTTATATATTACTTAAACACTCTGTGCTTATTAAACTTGAGAGACATTAATTCGCTTCTACTTTACTGTTTACTTAGGTATATTAATTAATATAATCCATTCGGCTCCAACAGACATTTTAAAGTACTAACGGAAAAGTATTAAATAAGGCCAACAGAATTTCAAACACTATGCATTTAGAAACTCAACACACAATAACATCGGTGTGAGAAAGAGTTTTCGCTACAAAAACAAATCAATTGAGAGCAAAGCTTTGTGATCTTTCTGATCAAGGCAGGAAAAGAATAAGCCATAAATGCGGCCAGGAGTTTTTTTTTTACACGGCACAACGGCAGCAACGAAATTTACACACTGTACAAAGCCACAGCCCGAGGACTGAAAAAGGCCACAGGTTTTTATACTACAATAAATATATAAATATAAATAGCAACATATATACTAAAACATAAATATAATCACAACTACCCATACCCGGAAAAAAAAATATATATATAAATAAAAATATGTATAAATATCAGAAAAAAGAAACTAAACGTGAAACACAGATATGAAAAAAATCTACGTAAATTACAACAGGAAAAAAAATTAAACAAAAAATACACCTATCGAACCTACTTAGAAGCTAAATCGTCCTGAAAGTTGAACCGAAATTCTGAAAGGATGACCCAAGACCATACTTTTGAAGTGAATATTTTTGAGCAACAAATCTTGCACAACCAAGGAATTTAAAAAAAAAAAAAAAATTATTTATATATAAAAAAAAGATTTTATATAGGGAAAAGGGAATTTTGTAAAGGAGAGGAAAAGAATTGAATGGTGCGCATATAATTTTAAATTAACATAAATGCAACAACAACAGAAATTGACATGAATACAACAACAGCAGACAACGACAATAAAAACCAATAAACGGTACACGAAAACAACAATGATAATAGAAAAGAACCGAAATACATCTACAAACAAATTCAATTTTACATGAAAACAACAAAAAACTAAAGTCAATCGCGAAGGTGACAACAACACTATTACATTTAATTTTACATATATCCTCAGTATAGGCTACCCCCCTGTGTCTTTGAGCGCTCGAAATAAAGAGGTTGGGAGATCTATACAGAAGCAAAAACAAGAACGACAACCAACAATAAACAAATAAAACTTTATTTATAACAAAAACGGCAACAACTTGCCGCGATCCCATCTAAATTCCCTGTCTAAACCTACAACTAATTTATTATTAATCTATTAATTATTTATTATATATTCTATTATTTATTTTTCTAATATTATTTATATTTATTAATTATTTTTAATTTCAATTTAGGAAATTTTTTTTTGTATAATTTATTTTAGCGTTTATAATTGTTCATGTAGCGTTAACTGTTAGAATTCCGTTTGTATTAAATTTTCCAATTTATAATTTAATCTTAATTATAATGTTAGGAGAAAATAATTATACGTGCGTTTGTTAAATTTAAATATGTGGTGAATATAATTTACGCGAGTGGGTGTATTCTAGCAACGATCGAATGGTGAAGTAGTGCTGGGAAATGTTTTAAGATGTTACAAGAAAGGACAGTGTCCCCAAGGATGGGAGGGACACGCATGGATCGAAACATCTGATCCCGATAACTTTGGCGGCTAATTTAAATGTTCAAAAGCACTATATTATTTTTATTTTAGTTTTTCTTTAGTTTTTTTTTCGCTCCTAGGCGGAGCATTATAGTTAATATTCATTCCCTCAGCTTATTTAAAGAATAAAGGAAGTAATATGGAAGTGAATAGGGAAGTGACAGGATAAAGAAAAATACAAATGTTTTGTTCGGATGGCTTCGTGATGTCTGGTAGGTCGAATGCGCCCTGAATGGCATCGCTGAGCACCAAGCCGTGGCCAGACATGCACGCAGGGCTGTATGCTCGTAAGAAAGCAGGCCGTAACAAATGGCGCCCAATTGTAAAACAACACTAGAGGCACCATTTTAGCAAATGGTGCCTAATAAAAAAAATACCATCACGGACTACATAAAAACGAAACCGCAAATAAAATTATATCCCAGGCGCATTCCCACATTTTTAGCAATCAACTTAGATTGTTTTGAGTAGAGTTTAGACACTGATTTTTTATGTTTGCTGGACCGATGATGCAGTCATCATACTGGAGTCCATTGCTGCCGCAACACAATTGTTAGTTTTAACTAAACCTACTATATCAAATTGGTGTCAAATGAGGTATTTTGTTTTCTGTTTGGTTATCCAATACTGGACTCAGTATGGGGTGGTCCGAAAGTAAAAATCTTTACACATGCAAAATAAGTTAAATAAAGTCAGTGGTAGATCTAAATAGTAGAGGAAGCTGTGTCTAAGTGGTCACCGAACTTGAACGGAGTTCGTATGCTCGAATCCATCGGTGACTCTGCCAAACTCATTGTACAGGCTACGAAATTAGTGATATGGCATTCAGTTCTATGACTTTTGAGTGTGCCACTTGAGTGGGTCAAACTTCGTTTGTTTTGACGCTCATGGTGAACACTGTAGAAAGGACATATTGATTTTTTTTGTTTCTACAGGTAGCTAGCAATGTTGGACTGAACGTTGCGCATTTTTTTAAATTTATTTTATATATTTGCAATAGTTTTCTTTTTTTTAATTTAAATTTTAGGTGATATAGAGGGCATACAAGCATCCACATCGGATTTTGAATTGGAAAGGCTGCAGACCGGGCATGCGCTATAAGCGATTGAGCCTTTAGGTCCAGCTACAAAAATTGCGTTACGCCAAAGATAGCATGGGAGTCATGTAGTGGGGCACGATTACAGCACGGTCGAAGAAAAGAAAAAAGTTCCACGCGAAAAGGTTGTCAGAATGCACCCCACCCAAATATTTGTCAGAGATTGTTTGTGATAGTAGAAAAAGGAGATAAAATTATATTAAGAGATTAAAGCATGAATAGTAGTGAAAGACAGAAAATAAAGCGAAAATTGGATAGAAGCTTCGAGTATATGAGAAATAGAGTCTTAGAATTAATAAATAATAGACCAGTAACCCGATCACTAAATGCTCAAACGCATCATAATAGATCAGTAAATATGGTAGTGGAACATTCTGCGTTCAAGGACTCAAACCCGGTTCTGGGTCAAGGTGAGGCGTCAAATGCAAATTTAGGAGGTGACGAGGAGAGACCAAGTACAAGCGGTGCTAGGTCGCTATTGCAATTAGAAAATAAACCCGGTGCAGGATTAGATTTTCTTGATTTGAGTGTTGTCGATGGATGGTCCGATGAGGAGGTAGTTCATCAGGATCAGGTCTCGGCAGCCGTTCGTTCTGCAATAAATCTTGCATTGGCCCAGGCACATGAATCGTACAGAGCTTCGATGGGTAAAATTGCTGATTCATTACGTAATCAGATGCAGGAGGGTCTTTTAGACTATATGAAAATGGTCAATGATGCCTTAGGTGAACAAAGAGGGAAGAATCCTCAACTACCTTCATCGAGGTCCAGTGTAGGTGAACATGGTGGGCAGGCAGTAACGTTTGGTGCTACATCATTCGTACAGCATGGGATTGACCAAAATCCAAAGAACACATCGTCATCTGGTCAACAGCGCCGACCTGATTTATATATGCCAGGTCCAATAAATGAACCATTAGAGCCACAGTTAATTCCAAGAGGAAATAGGGGAAGAATGCCACACCAGCCAAATAATGTGAATATTCCTCCTTTTGGGAACGTTTCGAGTGGTGGAAGATATGCTGCAACTAGCCGTTGGCTTGAGCCAGAACGAGGCAGCAATAATACTTTTCAGCCATGTGCTTTGCCGTACCGTACTGAATGGGCTCAGGTATGTAAATGGGGTTTGTCTTTTGACGGAGACTCCCTAAAAATGCAAGTTGAGGACTTTATCTTCATCTCCAATCTGTGTACCAAGTTTCATGGGGAGAGGTATTAAGGGACTTTAATTTCTTAGTATCAAATCTAGCCCTAGACTGGTATTCGTTGCTTACAAGATTCCATAGCCGTTGATCCGAATTTGAAAATTGGCGCGAGTTAATAGAGAGGCGTCAAGGGACAAACGAGAGCATAGACCTATATTTGCACCACATGCAAATGCTGCGCTCAAAGTTGAACCAGCCGATATCAGATTTCGAGCTAATTAAAGTGATAAAGACGAATATGAGGGAAAACTTAGCACGAGTAATATACCCCATGTATATTACCAACCTGGAACAGCTAAGGGCTGAATGTCATGAAAGGAAAGGCTTTTAGTATCGCAGAACAACCGTTCTACGTCACCTACGCACAATTCGGCGATGAACACACGTGGAGATCGACCTCGATTCCGAGTAAATGAAGTAGAATGTGTAAAGGACCCAGTAGAAATAGATCATTCTGGGAAGTTTGAATATGATATAGACGCCATCGGTGTAGCAAAGCTGGCACAGGACAAGTCAAAAATGGTTTGCTTGAACTGCCAAAGTGTTGGTCATTCCTTTTATAAGTGCGAGTCACCTCAACGAAATATCTTTTGCTACAAGTGCGGATTAAGTGGGGTTGTCCTACCGAAATGTCCCAAATGCCGTTCGGGAAGTGTACAGAGGGGCATGTTAAGATGAGGGGAGGCACGCTCCGAGGATCCTGTGTACAACCCAAGTGCATAACAGGAAATGTATATTCCCCGCAAAATCTTAGTATGGAAAATAAATTATCTAAACATAGTAATATACCTATTTTAGAGCAATTAAGTTCAGCAAATACTAGGATAATAGTACAAAATAGTAGTCCAATGCAAACAAAATCGTATGAGGATAGGGTAAATAACTATTATAATATACGCGAACGGATATTTGGAAAACTGAAGAAAAATGTAACCAAATCAAAAAGGGTACAAAAAGCGCGTGGCAGATGGCGTGAGCGTCAAAAGGTTAGAAAAATAATTACGCATACGGTATCGTCAATAATGAAAGGGGACGATCGACCCTATGCCGAAGTCAGGATATCGGGAGTAGAAGTATCAGGTTTCCTGGACACAGGTGCTTCAGTTCGTGTGCTAGGTAAGGGATGTTTTGAGGCGTTATATAGGTGGGGTGTCCACATTCTACCGTTCATACGAGCGTCAAAACTGCCGGAGGATCTCCACATGTAATAAAGGGTAAAGTTTTGATACCAGTTACTTATAAAAACCGAACATGTGAGATGGTCTTATATTTATGCCCTACGTTGGAACAGAAATTATACCTCGGGGTGGATTTCTGGCGACAATTTAAATTAGCACCCAAAATTTTGGAAAAAATCTTTGAATCTGTGAATGAACTGCCGGTAGAATTGTTGCCGAAAAGCGAACCCGTAGAGGCACATATTTTGACACCACAACAACAGCTGCAACTAGACGAAGTCAAAAATAAGTTCCTAAGCTTGGAAGAACACGGTCTGGGGAAGACAACTGTAGAAGCCCATACTATCGAACTTGTGACAGATGAAGTACCTGTTAAAGAAAGGTTCTATCCTGTGTCACCAGCAGTTCAGGAACTCTTTTTTGCCGAAATTGACAATATGCTAGCGTTAGGCGTAATATAGGAGAGTGAGAGCCCTTGGAGTGATCGGACTACACTAGTGCGAAAACCAGGAAAAATCGGTTATGTTTAGATGCATGGAAGCTAAATAAAGTTACTATTAAGGACGCGTATGCACTAAAAGGTATAGTCAGGACATAGTAGGGTGGATGAGACAGTATACATTAGTAGCGTTGATCTAAAGCACGCCTTCTGGCAGATAGAGCTGGCACCAGAAAGCAGGAATTTTACTGCATTTACGATACCTGGGCGCCCTCTCTATCAGTTCCGTGTGATGCCATTTGGGCTGTGCAATGCGGCACAGCGTTTGTGTAGAGTAATGGATAAAGTTATTCCACAACGCCTCAAAAATATTGTGTTCGTGTATTTGGACGATTTACTGGTTATATCGCGAGATTTTAAGACACACTGTCAGTTTTTGGATGATGTGGCCGAATGCCTACATAAAGCAAACCTCACAATAGGCCTAAGCTAGTCAAAATTTTGGTTTAAACATCTAAAATACATGAGATTCATAATAGGTGCAGGATTGCTCCGAAAAGATCCAGATAGAGTTTCGGCGATTTTGCAAATACAAATGCCTAAGTCAGTGAGACAAGGCCGAAGTTTTCTTGGTACTGCCGGTTGGTATAGGCGTTTTATTCAAAATTTTTTTGGTTTCGCAGCACCGTTGACGGTCTGCTTAAAAACAAGAACAAAGTTTGTTTTTAACGAAGAGGCGAAGAAGTCTTTTGAAAATCTAAAAACTGCACTCACATACGCACCTGTATTAATACATCCTGACTTCAAAAAACATTTTTATATACAGTGCGATGCCTGCCATATCGGCATCGGGGCAGTTTTTTTTTCAGAAAGATAGCCAAGACAATGATAGGCCAATTGCGTGTTACTCGCAGAAACTAAGAGTAGCTCAATTGAATTACAGTATTACGGAGAAGGAATGTTTGGCGACAGTAGAACGATTCCGGCCGTACGTTGAGCTAATGCCTTTCACTGTTATCACTGTGAATATTCCTCATTTTGGGAACGTTTCGAGTGGTGGAAGATATGCTACAACTAGCCGTTGGCTTGAGCCAGAACGAGGCAGAAATAATACTTTTCAGCCAAGTGCTTTGCCGTACCGTACTGAATGGGCTCAGGTATGTAAATGGGGTTTGTCTTTTGACGGAGACTCCCTAAAAATGCAAGTTGAGGACTTTATCTTCAGGTTAGAACATCTCCAATCTGTGTACCAAGTTTCATGGGGAAAGGCATTAAGGGACTTAATTTCTTAGTATCAAATGTAGCCCGAGACTGGTACTGGCTCCATTTGAAGACTCAAGGAATGAGAGATTGACCTTCGCTGCAATTTTCGTTACTTACAAGATCCCATAGCCGTAGATCCGAGTTTGAAAATTGGCGCGAGTTGGCACATGCAAATGCTGCGCTCGAAGTTGAACCAGCCGATATCAGAATTCGAGCTAAATAAATACGAATATGAGGGAAAATTTAGCACGAGTAATATACCCCATGTATATTACCAACCTGGAACAGCTAAGGGCTGAATGCCATGACGCGGAAAGGCTTTTAGTATAGCAGAACAACCGTTCTGCGCCACCTACGCACAATTCGGCGATGAACACACGTGGAGATCGACCCCGTTTCCGAGTAAATGAAGTAGAATGTGTAGAGGCCCAGTAGAATAGATCATTCTGGGAAGTTTGAATATTATATAGAGGCCATCCGTGTAGCAAAACTGGCACAGGAAGAGTCTAGAATGGTTTGCTTGAACTGCCAATGTGTTGGTCATTCCTTGAATGAGTGCGAGTCACCTCAACGAAATATCTAAGTGGGGTTGTACTACCGAAATGTCCCAAATGCCGTCCGGAAAATGTACAGAGGGGCATGTTAAGACGGGGGGAGGCACGCTCCGAGGACCTGTGTACAAACCATGTGCATAAGAGGAAAAATAGATTCCCCGCAAAATCTTAGTATAGAAAATAAATTATCTAAACATAGTAATATATCTATTTTAGAGCAATTAAGGTCAGCAAATACTAGGATAATAGTACAAAATAGTGGTCCAATGCAAACAAAATCGTATGAGGATAGGGTAAATAACTATTATAATATACGCGAACGGATATTTGGAAAACTGGAGAAAAATGTAACCAAATCAAAAAGGGTACAAAAAGCGCATGGCAGATGGCGTGAGCGTCAAAAGGTTAGAAAAATAATTACGCATACAGTATCGTCAATAATGAAAGGGGACGATCGACCCTATGCCGAAGTCAGGATAGCGGGAGTAGAAGTATCAGGTTTACTGGACACAGGTGCTACAGTTAGTGTGCAAGGGATGTTTTAGTGTGTAAGGGATGTTTTGAGGCGTTAGATAGGTAGGGTGTCCACATTCTACCGTTCATGCGCGCGTCAAAACTGCCGGAGGATCTCCACATGTAATAAAGGGTAAAGTTTTGATACCAGTTACTTATAAAAACCGAACATGTGAGATGGTCTTATATTTATGCCCTACGTTAGAACAGAAATTATACCTCGGAGTGGATTTCTGGCGACAATTTAAATTAGCACCCAAAATTTTGACAGTGTACATTAGTAGCGTTGGTCTAAAGCACGCCTTCTGGCAGATAGAGCTGGCACCAGAAAGCAGGAATTTTACTTAATTTACGATACCTGGGCGCCATCTCTATCAGTTCCGTGTGATGCCATTTGGGCTGTGCAATGCGGTACAGCGTTTGTGTAGAGTAATGGATAAAGTTATTCCACAACGCCTCAAATTTATTTAGACGATTTACTGGTTATATCGCGAGATTTTAAGACACACTGTCAGTTTTTGGATGAAGTGGCCGAATGCCTACATACAGCAAACCTCACAATAGGCCTAAGCAAGTCAAAATTTTGTTTTAAAAATCTAAAATACATGGGATTCATAATAGGTGCAGGATTGCTCCGAACAGATCCAGATAAAGATTCGGCGATTTTGCAAATACAAATGCCTAAGTCATTGAGACAAGTCCGAAGTTTTCTTGGTACATCCGGTTGGTATAGGCGCTTTATTCAAAATTTGTCTGCTTTAGCAGCCCTGTTGATGGACCGCTTAAAAACAAGAACAAAGTTTGTATTGAACGAAGAGGCGAAGAAGTCTTTTGAAAATCTAAAAACTGCACTCACATCCGCACATGTATTAATACATCCTGACTTCAAGAAGCATTTTTATATACAGTGCGATGCCTCTCATATCAGCATCGGGGCTGTTTTGTTTCAGAAAGATAGCCAAGACAATGATAGGCCAATTGCGTTTTACTCGCAGAAACTACGAGTAGCTCAATTGAATTACAGTATTACGGAGAAGGAATGTTTGGCGGCAGTTAAGGCAGTAGAACGATTCCGGCCGTACTTGAGCTAATGCCTTTCACTGTTATCACTGACCACTGACTGTTATCACAGAAGGAATGTTTGGCGGCAGTTAAGGCAGTAGAACGATTCCGGCCGTACGTTGAGCTAATGCCTTTCACTGTTATCACTGACCATTCAAGTCTACAGTGGCTGATGAGCTTACGCGACCTAAACGGCCGATTAGCGCGTTGGTCTCTGACACTATAGTCCTATGACTTCAACATAGAGCACCGTAAAGGCAGTGATAACGTAGTGGCAGATATGTTATCTCGCTCTGTTGAAGAGTTGCAAATAGAGCAGCTTGATTTTCTGGATTTCGAAACAATAGAGTTTGAGTCCGAAGAATACAGAGACAGAATCAACACTGTGAAAGAAAACACAGATAAACTTCCTGATTTACAACTTAGAGATGGACTTTTGTTCAAGCGCACTAATTTCGAACAAAATGAAATAGGAGAGTACACTTGGAAGCTATGGATCCCAGAATCGCTGACAAATGAATTTGTAGGGAAAGCGCACTAAGAAGATGTTACAATGCATGAAAAAACTTTGGCATAGGCAAAACTTTGGCTCGTTTGAGACAGTATTGTTATTGGCATCGTATGACAGCGCAAGTCTGAACCTATATACAGCGTTGTGACATATGCAAGGAGTGCAAATCTAATAATAGATTAGCACGGCCATGCATGGGTGATGAAGTTGTCATATGTAGACCCCTACAAAAACTGTACTTAGATTTCCTAGGTAAATATCCAAGGTCCAGGAAGGGAAATGGATACCTGTTCGTAGTACTGGACCATTTTACCAAATTTGTATGGTTAAAAGCAATGAAACAAGCTTCAGCTAGTAACGTGATTTGTTGCTTAAAATCAAACATTTTGTGCCGAATTGGCACAAAATGTTTGATTTTAAGCAACAAATCACGTTACTAGCTGAAGCTTGTTTCATTGCTTTTAACCATACAAATTTGGTAAAATGGTCCAGTAATTATTCATACTGATAACGGAAAACAATTTATCAGAAACAATTTGGCCAGAAAATTAAACTCACTGAAAGAATCAGAGATAAATGGTTTAAAAGATAATTTGCATATGGCATACGCGAAGGTAGCTCGAATTTATAATAGACGTGCTCGAGAGGTGAAGTACGTAGTTGGTTAAGAAGTGTTCAAACGAAATTTAGTGCTAAGCGACTTTAAAAGAAATATAAATGCCAAATTTAGCCGTAAATACATTAAGTGCCTTGTGACCAAGGTATTACGCTATAGCCTGTATGAGCTCGAATCATTGCAAGGTACATCTCTGGGCGTATTCCATGCAAAAGATTTAAAGCAGTGACCATCAGAGTTGAGACTTTGTTTCTCAGGGTGTGGGCGTTGACCTACGTTGGGCGTTTAGGTATATCGTCTGGCTGCATTTGAATGGTAAAACATATGAATATCAAAGTGATAGCACGTTGTCCACTACCGTTTTTGTTTTAAACTAAAAAAAAAGAAACCGCAGTGTGTTGTTACGTGCTGAAATTTTGATGCATGTTAGTTAGTTAGTTTTTAAAAAAGTCAATAGACATTTTAAACTACTAACGGAAAAGTTTTAAATAAGGAACACTTTCGAACACTATGCATTTAGAAACTCAACACACAATAACATCGGTGTGAGAAAGAGCTTTCGCTACAAAAACAAATCAATTGAGAGCAAACCTTTCTGATCTCTGCCTTGCGATGCGATAAGGTCAAAAATGCATTCGGTCAAAAATGCATTCGGGTCAGCTGCAAATGATTAGCGCCGGGTATTTACAAAGCAAACTGCAAAATGCTGTGGTATTTTGTATGCTTAAACGGGGATTAACGATCGAGCCGATCGGCTAAATACAATTTATGCTTATAATAAAAAAAAGCAAAAGTGGCCTGATTATTCCGTTGAACCGGGATAATCGTATGATTTTTGTGTTTGGGCCAATATTAATTAGGATAATACGAAGCAGGCTTCGTATAATTCTGAAACCTCAAAACGAACTCTATGCAAACTCTAAAGGTTTGCATTAACACTAATTATTAATGTAGTGCAATCATTGTTATAATTAAAATAGTGTGGCCCTACAACCAAGGCAGGAAAAGAATAAGCCATAAATGCGACCAGGAGTTTTTTTTTTACACGGCACAACGGCAGCAATGAAATTTACACTCTGTAGGCCACAGGTTTTACACTACAATAAATATATAAATATAAATAGCAACATATATACTAAAACATAAATATAATCACAACTACCCATACCCGGAAAAAAAAATATATATATAAATAAAAATATGTATAAATATCAGAAAAAAGAAACTAAACGTGAAACACAGATATGAAAAAAATCTACGTAAATTACAACAACAGGAAAGAAAAATTAAACCAAAAATACCTCTATCGAACCTACTTAGAAGCTAAATCGTCCTGAAAGTTGAATCGAAATTCTGAAAGGATGACCCAAGACCATACTTTTGAAGTGAATATTTTTGAGCAGCAAATCTTGCACAACCAAGGAATTAAAAAAAAAAAATTATTTATATATAAAAAAAAAAATATTGACAACAACACTATTACATTAAATTTTACATATATCCTCAGTTTACCCCCTGTGTCTTTGAGCGCTCGAAATAAAGAGGTTGGGAGATCTATACAGAAGCAAAAACAAGAACGACAACCAACAATAAACAAATAAGACTTTATTTATAACAAAAGCCTGTCTGAACCTACAACTAATTTATTATTAATTATTAATTATTTATTATATATTCTATTATTTATTTTTCTATTAATATATATATATTTATTAATTATTTTTAATTTTAATTTAGCAAATTTTTTTTTGTATAATTTATTTTAGTGTTTATGATTGTTCATGTAGCGTTAACTGTTAGAATTCCGTTTGTCTTAAATTTTCCAATTTTCTCTTAGGAGAAAATAATTATACGTGCGTTTGTTAAATTTAAATATGTGGTGAATATAATTTACGCGGGTGGGTGTATTCTGGCAACGATCGAATGGTGAAGTAGTGCTGGAAAATGTTTTAGGGATGTTACAAGAAAGGACAGTGTCCCCAAGGATGGGAGGGACACGCAGGGATCGAAACAGCTGATCCCATAACTTTGGCGGCTAATTTAAATGTTCAGAAGCACTATACTGTTAGTATTTTCGTTTTTCTTTAGTTTTTTTTCGCTCCTAGGCGGAGCATAATAGTTAATATTCATTCCCTCAGCTTATTTAAAGATTAAAGGAAATAATATTTAAGTGAATAGGGAAGTGAGAGGATAAAGAAAAATACAAATATTTTGTTCGGATGGCTTGGTGATGTCTGGTAGGTCGAATCCGCCCTGAATGGCACCGCTGAGCACCAAGCCGCAGCCAGACATGCACGCAGGGCTGTATGCCCGTAAGAAAGCAGGCCGTAACAAATTGCACTGCACTAATAACTAGCGTTAATGCAGCGTTAATAACTTACGGTTATATTTATATTTTTGTTTTAACTTTTTTTTTTAAATCGGTGTTAATATATACAGTTTTATAATGTATATAGTTTTATATCTTTATTAAAATTTTAAATATTTATACAATTTAAATTTTAATTTTGCCAAACTGCTTTTTTTTTTTTACAAGAAAGGACTTATTTATTTTTTCTCAACGATCACTGCATAGTTTGACTTAACGATTTGGACTGACTCGAGGATTATGCTTAGGTCTGCATAGAGGTCGTTTGAGGTTTCAGAATTTTACGAAGCCTCCTCCTAATTCCTATTGGCCCAAACACAAAAATCATACGATTATCCCGGTTCAACGGAATAATCAGGCCACTTTTGCTCTTATTTTATTATAAGCATAAATTGTATTTAGCCGATCGGCTCGACCCACAGCTGACCCGAATGCATTTTTGCCTTGCACCTAAATCGTATCCCACGACAGAGATCGTATCCCACGACGGATCGTATCCCAATCGATACGTTTTTTTTTTTGTTTTTGTATCGAAAGCTCTTTCTCACACCTATGTTTTTCTGTGATGAGTTACCGTTAATTTTTTTAAAACGCCTATTAACTTTTAAAAACTAACACGACCAAAGTTGAGCACGTAACAAAGTTGGCACAATAGTAAAAAATCTTTTTTATTTTATTATTAATATTATTATATTTCTGAATTTTAATATTGACCGGTACCGTACCGGTATACTGAAACTAAAATTCAAGAACCGTAGAACTGGTACAGAACCTTATACCGAAACTTACGTTTCGGTACGTACCGAAACCGGAACTAAACCAAAATACATTTCGGTTTTATTCGCCGGTTAAATTTTTTAATAATTATTTATTGACCATGCCTCAAATTAACTTAGTGACAAAATCAAACATAACAAAACAACTTTCGTTTTGGTTAGTACGATAGATTGACTTGGTCCGTTCGAAAGTCGATATAACAAAAATATTTTCTGATATGCTTAGCCCGATAACCGATAATTTGCCAGGGTTATCTTAGTATATGGCGGAATGTGAAATGCTTTGAAATACTTTATAAACTTTGCTTGTTTCGCGAATAAACATCTTTCGTATACAGAATAAAAAAATGTATGACAATAGTACACAATCATATTTTTATGAAGTAAAATATGAACTGTTTATTTATGAAGACGACAATTCTAAATGCTGACAACTATCATTGATGCTGTCAGCTGTTTGACGTTAAACAAAAACTTAAAACAATAACAAAAGCAAATACTAAACAAAAATATTTCGGAAATGGATCATATCGATAACAAACTTTTGCGTTTATAAGAGCATATTAAATTGAAAACGTACATTGCAACGAAATCGGTAAACGCAAAAGTAAGTGAAAAAGAGATGACGGCTGACAATATGTATACAGTTGTGCTAACATAATCGCAAAACTTTTGCGTTTTATTTTTCAAAACGCAAATACCCGTGGTCCGAAAATCGTAAAATTTTTGCGTTTTACTTTTCAAAACTCCGAAAAACGCAACATTTTTCCAGTTTCAAACGGTTTGGGCGCGTGAAATGAAAAGTAAATGCCTGCAACATAAAAAATTATTTCAAGCATCTGAAAAATATGTTGATTTATTCTATTATGTTTTAAAATTATTTTATATACTCTCTTATATCATTGATAGTGATAGTTCCCCAAGTTAACTAAGCGACAAAATCAATCATAACAAAAACAACTTCCGTTTTGATTTGTACGATAGTAGTAGCTACGTAACATGTATTTTGATATTAATTTTATTTTAAATAAAACTAATAATAATCTTGTCCCTTCTTTTTGTTTCAAAACAAGCAATTGCAAATATAAATGGCATTTTATATATAATATAATTTGTTATAGGTAGCCTACCTTTGTACGAACCTTCTATAATTTTCTTCTATTGTCAATAAGGGTTTTATATCTGGTTGCGAGACCGATTTTTATCAAGCTGTGTGTGTCATGGCTATGACTTTATATATAAATTAAATGACATACAAGTAGTGTTTCCACCTTCTTTTGTAAATTGGTAAAAGTCTTATCTTGTATGTAGATCTCAAAAAGTCTTATTCAATAATTGTTTATCTAAAACTATAGATGTCTTTTCTGGAGTTCCCCCAGGTAGCCATCTCGGTCCATTACTCTTTGTATTATTTTTAATTTATCTTCCCTTAGTAATCAATCATGCCCATACACTATGGATCCCAAATTAAGCTACAACAAAAACATTGTTTCTATGGTAAATAAAGCCAAAGGTGTTCTTTTCTTTCAACGCTTTGCGTTGGTCCAAAAGAATTCGATGACCCTTATACTACTGAACTTCTGTATACTTTAATAGTTCGTCTAATCTTAGTATTTGCATCTTGTCTTCATTAAGATCGCATAGAGTCTGTTCAAAAACAGTTTCTGCTGTTTTCTCTCAGAAACCTAAACTGGCCTTCTTTTATACATCTTCCGCCATATGTGGATCGATTAAAACTAATTGATCTTCCAACTTCGTCTGCGCGACGATCTTTGCATTCTGAAGTTTTCCTTCATAAGATCCTAAGTGGTGAAATTGATTCTCCATATTTACTTAAATCTTTATTTCTAACGATCCGTCTCGCTTTACCAGTAATTATGTGCCTTTAAAGTTGTCTCTTTGCATAACAAATTATGCTCTTTCTTTTTCTTTAAACTACATAAAAATAGCTTTCCTTAACTCTGATCTACAATAAATTGTAAATTAATTTTATGTTATCTTTTGATTTGCAATTATGACTGCTTGGACCATTTTCATGGCTGTAAGGCAAGGCACAGTCGGTCAACATGGCGACCCATTAGTGACAAGTATTTATTTATTAAGAATTATGTTTAAAGCAACGGTTTTAGTTTATGTAGTTGCAATAAATCTATACTATAATATTTTAAAGAGATAAAGTTTGGGAGTTTGTGAAGTTGTAGGGGGTAATCTCTGTATCTACTGAACCGATTTTCTAAATTCTTTTACCTATATATTAATCCGAAAAATGAAAAGACTTTTTCGTGGTAGTCGGATTTGCAAAAAAAAGTCGGAGAAAAAACGGTCGAACGAAAACGTTTCTTACGAACGCTGCCTTAACGATGAAAGATATATGATTGAGTTCTGAGAAAAGTTGTAGAGCTTATCAGCGACAGTATATGTCTAACTTTTATATTTAAGTCACAAAAAGTAGTTTTTTATATTAAAAATAATAATATTAAAATTAATAATAAAATTCATATACGAGTTAAAGGGGTTGTGGAGGGCATGGGAGGTGGGCGAAGGGGGAGGGAAAGAAGTGGTATGGGACGTGGTGGTAGGGGAAGAGGTGGTAGGGAAAGGGGCAGAAGGGTCAGGGGATGGTAGGGGAAAGGGCAGCAAACGCGCCGGGTTAGTTTTAAAAAAGAAACAGGAGGTAGAGGAATGGGGGAAGGGAAAGTGGATGTTGGGAAAGAGGTAGAAGAGGGGCAGGGGAATTAGAATGGATGGTAGGGTGAGGGATTATAGGGAAGTAGTGGTAAAGGTAACCCAACGCGCTGGGTGCCATTTAAGGTAGAGGGATGAAATGTTGTATACATATTAATTGGATCGAAGGGGACAGGGAAAAGGGGTGATAAAGTAACGACAGCTAGGGGAAGCGGGCATGGGAATGGGAGCAGCATAAGGGCTGGTTGGAGAAGGGGTGGAAGGGACAGAAGAAGAGGGGTAGGATAATTGTGGGACGGTGGGAAGGAGTGACAGGTGGGAGGAGTGACTGGGAAGGGAGAGTCAAGGGGAAGGGCTGCAAAGCGCCGGGTACCAGCTAGTAAATGAATAAAAATAATTTTTACAGTCCCAGTATACCAACAAAACAGATGTTTACAAAAAAATGTTGAGAATAAACGTTTGCGTTTCTGAAAGCATGTTAAATTGAAAACGTGTTCCAAACTTAATGTTTACTCAAACTTTTTCTTTCAATTTGCTCCACGTTTCGATGTTTAATATTTTTACTAGATCATGTAGTAGCAGCTATTGGCAATTGGCTGAACAGCCGTTAAATCTTAATATATTCTTGCTTTTTTTGTTTTCTTGTATAGTATTAGTACTCTTGGATGTAGCTTATCTTGCTTAATTTTTATCAGAAAGATAAACAGCCGGAGTCTAGTCAGCTCTTTTAAACGAAGCTGGATACATTTGTACGATGCCGCTCGTGCCTATATGTTGAATCTGTCATACAGCACTTTGGATTCTGTGTTGTGTTTAAAGCCCAGTACTCACTTCAAAAGATAATTATCTTGATCGTTTGGCAAATATTTCGTTCGCTTGTGGATTCTAAATTCTGGCCTTGTGTACTATTGGGAAAAGTATTAATAAAAATACCATGGAATGTGCCACATCTGGTATAAATATCAATTATTATACAAAGATTGGTAGGTTGTTTTAGTTAGTAAACAAAATAAAAATAAGATTTGCGAACAATGTGCAATGAATATGAAACAAAGGAATCTTCGCTGACTACTTCTATTGTAGCCGCTGTAATATTATAACACCGAAAAGTTTTTTTTTTTTTTTTTTTATTATTAATTTACAATCTATCAATAAGACAATAAGTAAATTAGTTGAAAGTTCATAATATAACAGAAATAGCTGTACTCCAGTGAGAACAGCTATTATATTCAAAATTCTATAATTAAGAGTTTATTTACAATATATACAAAATTTAATCTCTAAAAGGTAAATCTAACACATGATTTCTTTTAAGTCTTCGAGTTGTATCGCTATTATCTAGTAGGCCTATTGCCAAAACATTTAAATGATCATGTAGTCTCTCAACATACCTTGTGCTTATTCTACGTATTTCATCTTTAATGTATGGAATATTTAAATCTTTGTGAATTTGGTCATTAGCCACAAACCAGGGGGCGTCAACAATAAGTCTAAGCGTTTTGGACTGATATCGTTGAAGAATTTCAATATTTGATTGGCTTGCAGTTCCCCATAATTGGATAGCATATGTCCACTCAGGCTTTAAAATAGCCTTGTAAAGCCGAACTTTGTTCTCCAAACTAAGCTGCGATTTTTTCCCAAGCAGCCAATACATTTTTTTTTGTTTTTATGTTGAGTTTCTTTGTCTTGCCTTTAATATGACTTTTGCAAGTTACTCTCCGATTTATATCGAGTCCAAGATAATTTGCGGAATCACTATGAGGAATTTGTGAATTATTTAAAAATACTGACGGACAATCTCCTCTTCTCAGAGCAAATGCGACATGTTTCGACTTCTCAGTATTAACCTTTATTTTCCATTTCTTAAGCCATCGCTCTATTTCAACTATTTCATTTTGAATATCTTGAGATACTTCTGCCGCAGTGTCTTTAGATGCAATTATAGCTGTATCATCAGCATAAGTGGCTACTTGAACATCACTGACAACAGGAAGATCGGCAGTGAATATTGTCAATATCCACTTCTAAACCAGTTTTGAGAGATATATTAGTATTTAGTTTCGCATCTATCCAATCTTGAAATGCTAAAATGTCTGATGTGACAATTTTATATTTATTTGAAAGTGCTGGAAGAGCAGTGCCATATGTAATTATAATTGGCGAATGGTCTGAACTTAGGTCGTAGTTGTCCGAAATTTCCAGATGATGCCGTGGTATTCCAAAATAAACTGGAAAATCCAAAAGATCCGGTATTTTGCGGGGGTCTGATGGCCAATACGTTGTTTTTCCCGTAGACAGTGTTGAAATATTATTGGTATTTATGCATTTATATAGCTCCTTTCCTTTGGGATTTGCTAACCTTGATCCCCACCAAGGGTGTTTGGCATTATTATCTCCACCAACAATAAATTTACAACCAAGTTTTTCCAAAACGTTACAGTAATCTTGTTCTTTAAAACAAAATCGTGGTGGAAAATACACTGCACAAACTGTAATATCAAATGACATGCATTCAACATTAATGCAAGCAGTCTGTATAGCATTTTCTTTAACTATTTCCATGATATTATATTTAAGCCCTCTTTTAATTAATATTGCAGAGCCGCCATGAGCTCTATTATCTGGATGATTTGCAACTATTAGATCATATCCATGAATTTTAAAGTGTGTCCTGTTGGTAAAATGAGTTTCTGATACCAAGAGGATATCAATGTAATTAGATTTAAGGAAAAGTTTTACTTCTTCTGTGTGGTTGGAAAGCCCATTTGCATTCCATATAGCAATTTGAAGATCTACTTGCATATTTTTTTATATTAACAGAGATATCATGTTGAGGAGGTTGTTTGTTAATTCAAACTGTTTGGCTAATAAACCTACGATTCTTTGGAAAGAGTCTTCGTCATTTGAACTTCTGTTTTCTCGTAGTACTTGCGCATAAGATGGGCGCTTTCCGCTAGTATTAAACTCATTTGGTCTGTGCGAAGATGAAAAGCTATGCTCCTGAGGTGGTTTGCTTGAATGCTGACGAGAAAAATGGCTATTAGGCTTCTGCTTTGCAACTAATTCTTGATAAATTTTGCATCCCTTGTAGCTGGCAGCGTGATCTTGTAAGCAGTTAACACATTTGACAGGCAAATCCGTCTTTCTGACACTCTGAAGTAGGATGGCACATTGAACACTTAACGCATCTAAATGTTTTTGTACAATACGTCTTGGTATGTCCAAACTCTTGGCATCGAAAGCATTGTACAATGTCAGTTACTTTCCTGGGAGGCTCTACTTTAATTACTTCATTGCTTAGGTATTTCAGGTCATAAATTTTTGCATTGTTGTTGTTCGGTTCCAGATCAATAAAGAATATGTTCAATGGATGCTTGGTAATACGACTCCTAACATTGCTTATATTCCTTACGCAATGACCTAACTCTTCAATTTCATTTTTAATTGAGTCAATTGGTGTAGAAAAAAGTAGATTTTTAACTACAACTCTAAAAGAACGCTCTTGTTTTAACTGGTAAGTGTGAAACAAAACCTTATCTCTCTTAAGTGTTGTTATAAACTTTCTATAACTATCCACAAATTTAACCATAACGTGTATTTGACCGTTTCGTTGGGACTTATAGGTAAAATCTTCTTTCGAAAGAGTTTTGGTAATATAATTTATCATACCCTTTATGTCATTATCATTAGCCAGTATTATTGGCGGAGGCTTCGGAGTAGTATTTCGCTCAGTTGATTCCTCTTTGTTTTTTTTTGCTATTTTCGCTTCAGCATCATGATGCTATTTTTAGCACAGATGCAGCAGGTGCAGGCGAACTGATAACGGAAGTTTGTTTTTATTTATGTTGTTTTTTTTTTTTTTTTTTGCAAAAGAAATATTAATGTGTCGTTTGATCGCAATGCAATACGACTTTGCACTTTGACAGTCCGATTGTAACTGAACACCAAAAAGTAAAGAAACATTTTTTTTTTAAAAAAACCTCGTAGATATTGGGTGAGCCCATATTTGAGTGAAAGCGCGGAGAAAGGAAGATTGTTCAATGATATAACTTAAGGAAATATGAATTATTAAGAATTTAGCATTGCGCATACATTACAGTTCTAATATAAGGTATAAACCCCGGAAGTAGCCCTACAAATTTTTCACATAGCTGCACTTACTTCAAACAACTATATGCCTTCCAGAAAATGCGCATACTCACAAAATATGGCAAAAGGATGACTTATCTCCAAATTTCGTACTCATTTCGATTTCTGCACTCAACACAACACAACTCAAACTACTATTGTTTTCTTTTGATCCTAGTACCATCAAAAGAAAAATATGATAGAAAAATGTATGTACGATTTTTTTTACCATTTTTATACCATTCACATTATTATTAGTTTTTCTGTAAGTTTGTAGACCCCATTAAGTATATACAAAAGTCGACGATCGAAGTGTTACCAATTAAAAATGCTGTAATTTTGTCAATTTTTATTTATTTAAAAACTTAAGAAAAATATGTTATCGTCCAATATAGCCAACTATAGTGCAGATAATAGCATCGAGTTTTTCCGGGAAGGTTTCACACGCTGCACATCCATTGGGCTTAAGTTTGGAGATTATGGTGGCCATTTTCGTGAAGAAATGAAGCTGGGAACATTATCTTGTAAAAAAGTTGGGTTTCTCTAGCTTTATATAATGGTGCCGAGTTTTGTTGAAACATCCAATTGTTCCTACCAACTTGTTTACATGCCCAAGGCAACAAAGCATCGTTTAAAATTTTTTCACGGTGGATTTGTTAATTTACCTTCCTGTGTCAGTTACCGCGGCCCAAACCATCACTGATGCTTGCTTCCGCTCATTAAAAATGGCTGGTTGCGATTATCCAGCCAAATACAAAGCAATAGCACTGTTTCGGTTGAATTCCATTTCGATAACTTTTTTTAACTGCGACGTAAAACGACTTGTAAACAAAATAACAGGCTGACGCTTGACAAAATAATAGCGCGCTGTCATTAGCCGTTTGATTGCTACAGCAACATGAAGTTGGTAACACTTCGAACGCCGACCCCTTTATTATATATATAATCGAAACAGTAATTTTTTGTGGATGTAACGACGTAACTCCAAATGCGGCAATTTTGCTTATTTTCATGATCATAGAGGCAAAAAATTAGCCTTACCACTGATTAGAATATTGCGATAAAAAAGTGGGATGAGTTCCAATTGATTTTCTGCCAATTTACCGAATGTACGGCGCAATTGATGAGTTCTTGCACCAGCTGAATCTTATAAAATGTTTAAGTAAAATTTTCCATAATGAGATTGCACACAGCTCCAATTACCGCGCCTGAAGGCGGATCGACTAATTTGAGTCCTTCTCAATATTACCCTCTACAGCAGAAATTGTTTCTTCGATGCGCACTGTAGTACGTCTTTGCCGCTGCATATTACCATTTAGAATATACGTGTTGCGAAAATGATCCATGCTTAATCGAATTACTTGCTCGGATGGATATGGATTATGTTGACTATAATTGGACGGAGTGCACGATTTCATTCCCGAACTGAACCACGATTTCCGAAATAAATTTACACAATTTGCAAGCGTTCTTCTGACGTCAGTCTATTCATGATAAAATGACAAACCAAACTGACCACATATGACAATAGCGTTGTCAGTTCTGACCAATTTTATACAGTTAATCCCTGTCGGAAGATGAAACCTATAAAAAAGACAACATTCTTTAGCCGATCGACACACGAATATGAGCATATATACATTTTAAAAATGCATCAATCAATCAATTGTCTTTGCATTGTTCATTATTTTTTTTTTTGGGTCTAGTTTTATTGTGCACTAATACACTTTTTTGTGTAAAGAGTGACCGGATGAACATATAATTCAAAACACCGTAAAAATATAGATAATAATAATAATATTATAATAATAATATTAATAATTAATTAATAATAATATTATTGCCGAACTGTTGGTACTTTGTCATTTTTGAGTACAAAGTTGCATTATCTTTTGCATAGATGTTCCTGTATATATGGTATTTTTCCAATTTTTTGTTCACCTGCTTTTTGTTTCACTCTTTAATAAAACTATATTTAAACCTCTCGTACTTGTTGAATTTTTGCTATGTCTATTTTCTGATCTGTTCTAACAAAAATGAAGGGGGAAATATATGCTTATATTATACATTTGTCATACGGCTATTAGTACGCCCAGGGTAGTTATTATTTATTTAAATTATTTCCAAAGAAATATGATAAATGCGTCAGATATATTTACAAGTAACTGCAAATATATAGAAATAAAATATATGAACTATTATTATATTATCTATTATTTTTTTAATATACAATAATAAACTCAAATAATAGTGAATACTCTATAAGTTAAAATGGAAGCAAAAAAAAAACGATTAAAATTTTATATGTACATATTATATAATATATAACGTTTCATTTCCCTACTACAATTTTTGCCGTTTTGTTCATTATACCTTAGGAATATGCAGGGTATTCAAAAGCCAGTACATTAGTCGACTTTTGCCACTTTCATTTGTTGTATTTTTATGTAACTGATTCGCAACTGCGTGCGAAATATATTATCTATGCATACATACAATAAAAACCGCATTGTCTATTTCATATCAGGCTGCAACTGAATAGTATGTGAAAATAATAAAATTACATTAAAAAAAAAAACTAAAATATAATACAGAAAAAATTTAAAAACAAATAATATAAAAAAAGATGTATTTAGCAAGTAGCATTATACTAAAGTTTCTACAGCTCGTAAGTAATATGATTTTACCAAGTTTCAAAGCGACATCTCAAAAATTAAGTGATTGAATTGCTATATTACAAATAAATATTACAGAAATGTATTTAAATTGACTCGACTCGTCGAGCTGGTCATGACGCCATACACTCTACTTGTTTAATTTTTATTAAATTCTATTGAAATTTATATTATTTTAAGTAAATAAAGAATATAGCTAATATTTTCTATAATCTCGAAATTCGTATCCATATACCAACGGGCGAGTCCCGCCCACTTTTTGGGGTAGGCTCACACAAACACTCCGCCCACATTCATGGATTACTATGAAAAACTTCTTTAGTTAACTCAATATCATATTGAATTTCGATATAGTGGCTTATTATGGATGGTCGCCTCACACACATATTATTCTTTCTAATTCTTATTTATAATTCCATGCACAATGCAACAGTCAAAAAGGCGAATTACATGCCAAACACTAATGTGAACGAATTTTATTATACTATTAAACATTTATGAATCCAGGCATTCAATAATTTTAAATACTGTTTTTGTTTAAATAATTTGTTTGGTGCGCATAGACGGATAGTCTACACACGAAAAGCGGAATTGAAAGAGCTTATTTTGAATGAGCTAGCTAAAAACATAAGAAACATTTTATTGTTATATGATATTGTATAATGCTTATATAAATAATTTACTGAAATATGAGGTATGTTAAGCAAATGAGACTTTTTTTTCTAGAAAATATTTAGTTATAATTTAATTTATATGCGGCTAAACATTTTTCTGTGTAATAAAAAGTTGTTGTTATTCTTCTCTTTTCACAAGGGGAAAAAGTATGTAAAGAATATTTCTCAGTAGTAACAACCTAAACCTAAACGTGGGATGTAAGTTTATATGGGGGCTACGCCTAAAAGTGGACGCCCCTTTATGGTTATGTAAAGCATGCGTCATACAACCCCACAGCCGACGTTTACGTTTTACAATACGATTTAAAACTTCGTGTGAATGTTGTTAGAGCTACGGTTCAACAGAAGTTAACTGGTTTTCTTGTTTTATGTTTAAAAATCAAAAATTAGTTATTTTCATTAGAGTATGAAATTCGACGGGATATTACGAAGTCGTGAAGTTACAACTGCCACATTATAGGTTTAATATGTTTCATTTGCTCTGACCGTGCTTCATCCAAATTGCAATTGCATCAAATTTCGACGACATGAATGAAAAATTTGATGAATCCCGAACAAAATGAGATAGGTTTGGTTTTCGCCTACGGAAAACCCCAATTTTACCCAAGAGAGATTCGAGATTAGCTTTACGAGTCGAGTGGATCAAGCCATGACTGCCTGTCTGTATGTGCTTTCCTGTCCGCCATATTCCTTCCTTGAAATATTGGTCTGAAAGTTGGTATGGAGACTTAGAAAACCCGAAGCAACACAGTTCTAAAATGACAGCGCATTGTGAAAACTAAATGTTACAAGCTCTCTGACCGAATAGTACTTGAATATTGTATGACGTTTTTATCAGAAACGTGGCGAAGTTAATTTTTTAAATATTTAGCAAATATCGTCCTCATGTCTCAAACCTTAAACCATTTAGAATGTATTTCGCCTTGTACTATGACTGTGGATACATTGAAAATCGATATAATGTTTTGAAAGTAGCGATATAATCATATCGTAACATTCAATATAGATTATCGATATATCGGCGTTATTAACGGCCGCTTCATAGCGGTCGGAATATGTTGTAGAAAAGACTTTGGGCTTCTTAATAAGAAGTGCATTTTATGAAACACAGTGCAGATACATATCTTCGTACGCATCTTGAAAGCAAATAATATCATGACTTAAATCTAATAATTTATTTCCACTAATACGCGGAACATTATGCTGATCTTACTGCGTAACTTGCTCGATGCGTGCCGTCCGTCGATCACAACATGATCAATTTGATGAGTGTTTTGATCGGGACTGAGCCCAATAGCCTTGTCGATGCTAATGTTTGGAAATCTAGTGCTACTGTTTACCATGTTCCGACATACGCCAAAGCCTCTTTCCATTGCTGGAAGTAGCATCGTGAAGGCTAAATTTTAAGACTGATGTGCCAAAGATTTCATCCTACCCAATTTTGGCGCTGAAATCGCCAAGCTCGATTTTGACATCGTGATTAATGCAGCGCTCATAGAGACATTCCTGCTGCTCGCGGAACTTATTGTTGTCAGCATCGTTTTTCTCTTCCGTCAGGTTGTGTGAAAATTGCTAATGTTAAATTACGTACCGTTGTTAATTATCGCGGCCACGCATTCGTCAACAGGTATGAAACTGGAAACAATATAGTAGTATTTTCTCCTACCCACGAAACTGCATCCAAATTCTTGCTACGCATGGCAACTTTAATAGATGCCACAGGATGGCTGTTTAGAGTAACATTATCCTATTCATTACATTATATTTCACTTGATTAATCCGAAGGACAAATACATGTTCTAATGGATTTTTGTTCCGAAATTGCCAAATTTTTACCAAATGGACCATCGCATGAACATTTTCCTCGATTACAATGACGTGGTGCATCATGAGTTTTTGATGCTCGTACGGTCAATAAGCAATATTACCTTGAAGTTATGCGCCATTTGCGTGAAGCAACACGAAGAAAACGGCTAGATTTGTGGCAAAACAATCGTACACATCGTTTTTATCCAAAAACCACACAGTAATCATGCCTCTGCCATGCCCAGCGACTTTTTCCTGTTCCCAAAACTGAAAGACCCATGAAATGACGGCGTTTTGCAACGATTGAGGAGATAAAGACAGCACCGCTGGAAGAGCTCAAGGCCATCGCAAAAAGCTCATATCAGTAGTGCTTCGAGGATTGTAAAAAGCGTTGGCACAAAAGTTTTATATCTGACAGGGATTACTTTGAAGGGGACAAACTATATATCGATGAATAACTAAATATTTTTCGAGAAAAAAAATCTCCTTTTTTAACATACCTCATATTTCAGTATATTATTGAGGTTTCCTGAAGTATGACCTTAGTCCAAAATAATTGTGGAGAAGATAGTCACTTGATCAGTCCTGGGAAGGACAATTTAGGATATACATGTTTCACTTGGTTTTTGAAAACGGTGCTGCAATCAGCAATAGTTGACACTAGAATATATAAGAAACTAGACAATAGAATATATAAAAAATTAAAAATTTGACTTCGTTCTTCAATTAGGGTATGAAGGATTAGTAGAGAGTCAAACGTAGATAAATTTCCAAGTAGATAAATCTCATGATCGAAATTGAGTATTAATTATTATTAATGAGACGCATATGTAACGAAGATTGGATACTTTTCATTGTATTTCAGGAATGAATTTACCAAACGACAGAGTACACGCATGAGCCCTTCTGAATCTAGCATTGAGTTTAGAAGCGCTAGTATGATATTTTTGGAGATTGGAAGCTTTTGTGAAATGCGGAAGTATTGCAGAGTATTTCAGAAGTATTCGTTTCATTGATCTCGGTAAACGATAGAGTACCTTGCCCTTTTCAGCCATTTTGTGACTTTGCGTTGTGTACGAATCACATCGAAAGTAAGGTTTTCAGATATTTTCAAGGTTTTTACTCTCGTTTCATTGATCTAGGTATACGATAAAGTTCTTTTATGGTTTTCAGCACTTTGTGGGTTTGCGTTGTGTAGGAATCGCAACACCGAACTCATAACCTTTAATTGATTAGATTTTGTGACTTTTTAGCCAGTTTTATACTTCGAGACGCATTCAGGCTCATTCGACCAAATATTAGCGGCTGTCAAGGTTATCACGAGTTAGTGTATGCAACCATTTTGGACTGCAAAAAAAAAAATGATTAATCTGTTTTATAATCGACTGGCGAAGATCCAGTGATCCAGTGGACTTATCTAGCCAGTTATCCAGTGATCAGGGGGTTTATCTAGCCATGCCAGCATGCTGCAATCAGCAATAGTTGACACTAGAATATATAAAAAACCGATGACCACTTGAAATACTCGTACTATCTTTTCGCCTCAATTGTCAAGATTTTTTAGGAGCAACTATCCTGCTATAGGAGCCCATTGATTACGACTATCTCTCTCTAATGGTTTCTCGTACCGTTGCAAGCCGAACTCTCCAGAATATTTCACATGAAATTGATTTGGGTAGCATATTCAGCTATCTGCATTAGGTACTACAATAACATTTAAAGGAAACACAAAAATCTGCTTTGTAATTCTATTTTCTGTATGGGATTCGTTGAAAACGATATATGAAATAATTAGAGAAAATAGTCGTTAGTAACAATCTTGAAACTCTCGTAATATAAGCTAATCGTGAACACTGTGAGTTCGTCATTATTGGATGTGAGCTCGCCAGCAGTTCATGAGCAACTCGTGAACAGTTTATGAGCTACTTGCTGTGAACTGTGAGCATACAAGGTCGTTAACATAGAAACAGAGCTCACAGCTCACTGTTTTTCGCTCATTGAAAGCTCGCAGCAAATGAGCTCCCTGCAATCGTACAGGTCACTAGGTGAGCTGCTCGTTTCATGAGCAGCTCATATGTGAGCCCTTCTAAACTCTGATCCTCACAATATAAAGGTAGTGTATCACATAGTGAAGGAAGTATCGATGATCAAAATTTGTATATAATGAAATGAATGATAGATTTATGTATTTATATAAGCATTAGCGAATCCAGGGGGATTGAATTTGGGAACGTTCTCCAGTTCAGTAGAAAACTTGGTGGCCGCAGACGTGGCTACGACAGCAATACAGCGGCAGTGGTTGCGCAGACTTGGCAGCAACAGCGGCGGTGGTGGCAGCAAACGTGGCAGCAACAGCACACAGCGGCAGTGGTTGCGCAGACGTGGCAGCAAACAATTAGCGGCGGTGGTGGCAGCAAACATGGCAGCAACAGCACACAGCGGCAATGGTTGCGCAGACGTGGCAGCTAACAATTAGCGGCGGTGGTGGCAGCAAACGTGGCAGCAACAGCACACAGCGGCAAAGTTAGAAAAATCTTCGCGCCAAAATGGAAAATTATTCGCGGCAAAAAAAAACGTGACCAGAACTTTTTCCTTCTTCTCTTCTTCAACTCACTAAGTTCAACCACTAAGTAGAGAATAGTAATAGAGAAACCATCTCATATAAAGACTTTGTCACTTCAAATTTCTTCTGCGACAGGTCCCATGCTCTCACGATTGTGAAAGAAAGAGAGCAATTGCTGACTCAACGAGCATTGCTGCTCCCAGAGAGAGTCGCGTGTGTTCGGATTTGTATTCGTCACATCACATGCATACATACGTACATATACTATGTATGTATGCATGTTTTTTTTTTTTCTTTACATGCGCTGGTCGGTCACCACTAACGCATTTTGTTTTCATTTCTTTAGCAAGAGTATGTATGTATATATACATTTAACAGGCTTTTTTGGCCATTTATTTAATTATTAGCATCAGCGACTGGAAATAATGATAATAATAATAATTCAATATTTAGTTAAAAAATCATTATGGAATGATTTCTGGGAGAACAAATGGACCCTTATTCAATATTTATATTTATTGAAATAAAAGCAATTATATTTATTTTTGATTTTTAATTTAAGAGTCCAAAATAAAAATTAGACAACGATTTTTAAATTGATATAATTTTTTTTTTTTAGTTGGACTTTGATTCCACTGTCATAATATACCAATAATCATTGGTTTATCATACGACATAAATTTTCGACAAAGGTTGTTAAGTTAATTTATCGCTGCACAAAAGAAATGCTTTTAAGAGTTATGACTTTTTAACAAGTTCTTTGATCATATATGTATGTACATACATGTGCTTACATTGAGCAGGATATTATTAGAATAATGAAATTCAAAGTCGCCGCTCGAATTCGCTTCCGATTCAATATGTTTT
>JAWNNQ010001817.1:0-68465 GCA_035044765.1 Leucophenga montana
TGGTCACCCAAAAAATGCGCAACAACATTCAGACGGACAGAGCTAGATACACTACATACTCTCGTACACTAGGCAACCTGATCAAGAATATATATACTTTATGGGGTCTACGATGCCTCCTTTCACACTACATGTGAATGGTATAAAAACACCAATGTACAAGTTAGATAATCTGAGTTAAATCTTAACAAAAACAATTTTGTATGAAACCATGATAACTCAAAACAAACAAAAAAAACATAAACTTCGATTAAATCGTATTGTAAACCATAAACGTAGGGGGTGGGTTTGTATAGCGGCTACCTTAAAAAGTGAGCGGTACACGCTCAGTGGTATATGTACATATATGTATGAAGCGACCATCTATAATCATCATATCGAATTTCATGTTGATATTGACTTAACTGAAGAAGTTTTTCATTCAAATGCAGATAGTGGAAAGTTCTTTGGCCATTCTCCATCGCAAAAAAAAAACACATACCAGTGTAGACACAAAGGAAGCGTCGGATACAACTCCCCGCAAAGGATTTAAGGACCATGATTTACGGATATGCACCTGGAATGTCGTGTCCCTCCACAGGGCTGGTGCAGATATCCAGCTGTTTGTTGTCCTCGACAAATTCAAGGCTGACGTCACCGCATAGTCGGAAAATTTAGCCTTCACGACGCTATCTCCAGCAATGGAGAGAGGCTTATCAATTTCGCCGCAGGTCGGAACATGGTAATCAGTAGCACCAGATTTCCAAACCGAGACATACACAAGGGTACTTGGCGCAGTCTCGATCAAAATACACGCAACAAAATTGATCATGTTGTGATCGACGAAAGGCACGCACCGAGCGTGTTGAATGTGCGAACGGTACGAGGTCCCAACATCGGCTCGGACCACTACCTTGTGGCAGCCAAGGTACGCACTAGGCTCAGCATGGTGCATCCCACACGTCCCAACACTCAACGAAAGCTAGACTTCGGTAAGCTGTAATCACAACATACCACCGAAGTCTTTTAAGCCACACTCTCCCAACTGTTCCGGGAGTCCTCTCCGGCTTCTGAAGATATAGGTTAGCAGTGGGATTCATCTCCCACTCCATGGATACGTTGCCAAGGATTTCGTTGGGTACACCTGACCTATGACGAACCTTTGGTATGACGAGATGTGTCGTCGAGCTACTGCAGAGAAAGACGCCGCTTACAAACGAACTCTGGAGTAGGGAGCAATGTTTGAGAGCGATATTAGGGTCAGTTCAAAGTCCAAAAGGGGGATCACATGTACCAAAATTTTTGGTGCTCGTGCCGTAGCTATTGGATAATTTAGAAAGTGCGACTGTAACTTCCAGAGTGTTGGCCCTTGGGAACAAGTTATCAGTATGGTTATGTCTCTGCATATGGCTTGGCTGACATAGTCGGGCGAGGGAAAGTAAATTCCCTTCAAGGTTGGATTAAATCCTACAGTATGAGCTTCCAACTGGTGTTGTTCTCACAATGTAGCTGTATTTGTTCAATTTCAAGGAAACAAATCCCCAAATCCATGGTGATACAGCATATGACGAGGGATAAATGTTTAGAGGGTAATCTATATGCGAACTCTGGATACCTGTCGCCCTCCAGTTTCACTTAGACTTCCTGTGACATCCGGGCTCTGACACAGATGACCTCCTATCCCGTCTACTCGTGGGAATTCATATGGAACTAAATCAATTCAAATCAAATGAGCCTGATGCAGCTCTAAATGCATCAATTAATGGGTCAACATGCACGGTCGCGCCAAACTGCATGGTGACTAAGGTCAATATGGACTCAGTCATGGACCCTTCGGGGACGGCACTCCCTAGTGTCAGTGAGGAGGTATTAGAGGAAAATCTGTCCTCACATTCAAAATCGGACATAACGATTGTGGCCGTAATTTCTATTTTCTCCTCTAAAGACAGGCGTCGTTTTAATCAAGCGCTGGCTAACGGCTACTCGAGGGAGAAACCTAACCAGTATGCCAAAGCTACAGATGGACGGGCTCTAAAGAGAGTCCGTTCGGAGGATAATTCCCCTGGAATTCACCCCTCAAACAAGATCCGGTGGGCCAAAGGGTCAGCGAAACCTTCATATAGCCATGTAGCGAGTAGCGTTCAGCTGGACTTCTTTTCGGCTGACATTAAAAACTGTCCTCTTTCGGTAGAGCCATTGGCACTGCTGCAAGAGGCAATGATCGATGTCATAATCGAAAGTTCGACAGATGAGGTGACGCCAGAATTCGACAGGTGTATTCCCCGCACGAGCTGGTTGCTTCTCGTCTGTTCGATGAGACAGCAAGATGGGTTAAAGACAACCTCAGCCATGTTAGGGCAAAGGTCAGCTTTAACTTTACATTATTGGAGAAAAATTTGATTCGTGGCTATTTTCCGTATAGTGCCCTTCTCACAAACGAGAAGGTTCTGGCGATACAGAACAAAATATCAACCACGCTGTGGCGTGTGATACAGCTTAGTGTACAGGGCCCGCAACTTCATCTGCTCTTATCGGTAGCTGATGAGGCATATGCGGCCCTTAAAACATTAAAATGAATTATTACCTACAGGTTCAGCCACATAAAGCTGAACATCAAAGGAAATAAACTCGGCCAAGTGGGCCCATCCGACCTAACTCGCAGCAACCGGATGTGCAGTCGCCATCGGCGGAATCCCAGCCTTACGCCAGTAGGGAAGCGGCCGGCGATGGGGCCAGTACGGATGCCATTGCAACGGCATTAGGCACACCTGTTAAACAGGTCTCACGGAAGGTGGAAGGACCTTCCAGAAGGCCGATCAAGCAGCCTACAGCACTGTCGCACATATAACAGCTGATCGTCGTTGGATTTGATGCTAATGCGCATCACATAGTCTGGGGCAGCAATGACACCAACTACAGAGGTGAGTACCTTTTAAATTACTTAATGAGATCCCAGCTCGAAATTGCAAATATAGGTTGCAAGCCTACATTTATAACAGCAGTTAGACAAGAGTTTCTAGACCTAACTCTAACTAGTAGAGCCGCCACGAACTTCGTTTGGAATTGGCGAGTTTCAAACGAAGTTTCTCTCTCAGACCTCCAACATATTCGCTTAGAAATTCCATGGGCCTCTGATATCCTCTCTAAAGTCTACCTTCCTAGGAAAACAAACTGGCAATCGTACAACCAGCTGGAGCTGGCCTCGGACCTGTTAAACGAGATTTTGCTGAGCTCAACCTACGATAGCACGGTTACACGTTCAGTCCACATGAAACAGAATGTTCCATGGTGGACTGATAAGTTAGCTGCCATGCGACGAACGGTAAGGAAGCTTTTCAACCGTGCGAAAAGATTCGGTAGGTGGGAGGAATAAAGGCATCCCTAACCGAATATAACAAGCTTATACGTCAGTCCAAGCGTGAATCCTGGAGAATGTACTGTGATGGTTTGTTAAAGCTACCGGAAGCAGCCCGTCTCCATAAGGTAATCACAAAGGACAGACACAATGACATCGGACTCTTAAAGAAAGAGAACGGTCTTTATACCAATAGTAGACAGGAAACACTTGAACACCTGCTGCAAGTTCACTTTCCTGGGTGAATATTTCAACAAACATCGTTGATCTCTCCCATTATAGACAAACATATAATAAACAGACGGCGTCATTCTTGAAAACAAAGTTCGATGAGCGATCATGTGCTTGCAACCATTTAAGTCCCCAAGGGGGAGATGGCATCTTTCCGGCTCTCCTTCAGAACTGCTTAGATGTCCTGACCGAGCCTCTGTTACTTCTCATGAGGGCCAGTTTCAACATGGATAATATATACCGCTGTAATGGAGGAAGTTGTCCGTCGTCTTTATCCCAAAGTAGGGTAATAGACCCATGGAACTGGCCAAATCTTACAGACTTATTAGTCTTACATCAGAACTGAAATTCTCAAAACAATAGAACGTCTTATTGGCTGCCACATTATGCAATCAATCAATATTTCATACCCCCTTCAACCAATTCGCCTATATTCCTACTCGCCTCATGCCAGACGACAACACACCAATCGATAAATGATCTGCTCATGGTGAGCCCGAAATTGCAAAATGAGCTCTACATAACCTTGCTTTTTTTCGACTTCACCGTTATGCAATCACTGCCGACGTCATCAAATGTACAGGCAAGTACTCGTTGATATTAATGATCGTCAATTTCAGTATATTGTTTGTACAAATTCATCAAATGAAGAACTACATACGTACATACCAGTTGAATACTAATACTTATGGTACAGTGGCTGCGTCATATTTAGCTGTACGCAGTTTGACGTACTTAGCTCATCACCATATAGATAGCTTCGGAATTGGGGCCAAGGCCATTAAATCATCGTTTTATGTTGATGAATTCCTAAGTGGTGAGATAGATTTGCTTCCTCGTATGAAGAGATAAGTTGTCTATATTCTTGTCAAGGGTAAATTGTAGCTGGCTACATGGAATTCTAATCTTCGTGATTTTATGGCCGTCAGATTTTATGGATATCAGTCCGCTAAAAATTTAAACATAGACAATGACTCTAGTGACTAAAATAATAATGCGAGTACTATGGCTACTACTATTAAATTGGGAAGAAGTTACTTCCCAAAACTTGCATTACTTATGGAATAATTATCTAGACTCATTGTCATCACTATCGTCACTCAGCGTGCCTCGTTATTGTTTTCAGTATCACGCAGTAGACATATACTTACATGACTGCGATTCATTTACACGCGCCTATGGATGTTGTATCTAAGTACGAACAATTAGCGCTGATGGAAATGTAGTAGTACAACTCCTCACATTGAAGTCAAGGGTGGCACCAACCAAAAAACAATCATTACCGAAACTCGAGCTATGCGGTGCTAATTTGCTGGGGCTGCTATATTCAAAGGTCAAATGCATTTGCGAGGGTCAACTAGTAACTTCGTACTTCTGGTGTGACTCACAAATTGTGCTCCATTGGTTACGTCAACACTCTGCGACTTTATCGACCTTTGTTGGAAGTACCTGATAATCATGATTTGAGAGATCATTGCGTTTGGAGATTCGTACCAACTCAATTGAACCCAGCGGACATCGTATCAAGAAGGTGCACCGCATCGGATTTGCAGGCTTCTAATTGATTTACTGGGCCATTGTTTTTTTTTTAAGAGCTTCAATGGGCTGCAAACAAGGTTGATGAAATTGATTTGGAGGAAGTTAACAAGGAGGAACGCAAAGCTTTATTTAAGGTCGCAATGGAGCGCAATTACTTGGTCGACAACATAAGTTCTCATACTCTTTGCTTGCGGATAGTGGCTTGAATGTTTCATTTTTATCACAAGCTACACACAATTCAAGAAGGTTTGATACCAGTTCGCCGTCGCCTTAAGAGTTGCAATACGCCCTACACTGCATTGTTCGGAATATACAAGCGCTTCATTTTATCGAAGAAATTTAACAACTTAAATCAGGCCCATTCATCCGGTGTCAAATCAAATATCTTATATAACTGTAGTGGATTTAACTTTACCACTGTGGGCGTCGCGGGCCAATCTTAATACTCTATTAAACTGCAAAAAAAAAAAAGTGAATGTACAAAATGGATAGCATAAAAATTGGTCACCCAAAAAATGCGCAACAACATTCAGACGGACAGAGCTAGATACACTACATACTCTCGTACACTAGGCAACCTGATCAAGAATATATATACTTTATGGGGTCTACGATGCCTCCTTTCACACTACATGTGAATGGTATAAAAACACCAATGTACAAGTTAGATAATCTGAGTTAAATCTTAACAAAAACAATTTTGTATGAAACCATGATAACTCAACATCGGAATTGGGGCCAAGGCCATTAAATCATCGTTTTATGTTGATGAATTCCTAAGTGGTGAGATAGATTTGCTTCCTCGTATGAAGAGATAAGTTGTCTATATTCTTGTCAAGGGTAAATTGTAGCTGGCTACATGGAATTCTAATCTTCGTGATTTTATGGCCGTCAGATTTTATGGATATCAGTCCGCTAAAAATTTAAACATAGACAATGACTCTAGTGACTAAAATAATAATGCGAGTACTATGGCTACTACTATTAAATTGGGAAGAAGTTACTTCCCAAAACTTGCATTACTTATGGAATAATTATCTAGACTCATTGTCATCACTATCGTCACTCAGCGTGCCTCGTTATTGTTTTCAGTATCACGCAGTAGACATATACTTACATGACTGCGATTCATTTACACGCGCCTATGGATGTTGTATCTAAGTACGAACAATTAGCGCTGATGGAAATGTAGTAGTACAACTCCTCACATTGAAGTCAAGGGTGGCACCAACCAAAAAACAATCATTACCGAAACTCGAGCTATGCGGTGCTAATTTGCTGGGGCTGCTATATTCAAAGGTCAAATGCATTTGCGAGGGTCAACTAGTAACTTCGTACTTCTGGTGTGACTCACAAATTGTGCTCCATTGGTTACGTCAACACTCTGCGACTTTATCGACCTTTGTTGGAAGTACCTGATAATCATGATTTGAGAGATCATTGCGTTTGGAGATTCGTACCAACTCAATTGAACCCAGCGGACATCGTATCAAGAAGGTGCACCGCATCGGATTTGCAGGCTTCTAATTGATTTACTGGGCCATTGTTTTTTTTTTAAGAGCTTCAATGGGCTGCAAACAAGGTTGATGAAATTGATTTGGAGGAAGTTAACAAGGAGGAACGCAAAGCTTTATTTAAGGTCGCAATGGAGCGCAATTACTTGGTCGACAACATCAGTTCTCATACTCTTTGCTTGCGGATAGTGGCTTGAATGTTTCATTTTTATCACAAGCTACACACAATTCAAGAAGGTTTGATACCAGTTCGCCGTCGCCTTAAGAGTTGCAATACGCCCTACACTGCATTGTTCGGAATATACAAGCGCTTCATTTTATCGAAGAAATTTAACAACTTAAATCAGGCCCATTCATCCGGTGTCAAATCAAATATCTTATATAACTGTAGTGGATTTAACTTTACCACTGTGGGCGTCGCGGGCCAATCTTAATACTCTATTAAACTGCAAAAAAAAAAAAGTGAATGTACAAAATGGATAGCATAAAAATTGGTCACCCAAAAAATGCGCAACAACATTCAGACGGACAGAGCTAGATACACTACATACTCTCGTACACTAGGCAACCTGATCAAGAATATATATACTTTATGGGGTCTACGATGCCTCCTTTCACACTACATGTGAATGGTATAAAAACACCAATGTACAAGTTAGATAATCTGAGTTAAATCTTAACAAAAACAATTTTGTATGAAACCATGATAACTCAAAACAAACAAAAAAAACATAAACTTCGATTAAATCGTATTGTAAACCATAAACGTAGGGGGTGGGTTTGTATAGCGGCTACCTTAAAAGGTACACGCTCAGTGGTATATGTACATATATGTATGAAGCGACCATCTATAATCATCATATCGAATTTCATGTTGATATTGACTTAACTGAAGAAGTTTTTCATTCAAATGCAGATAGTGGAAAGTTCTTTGGCCATTCTCCATCGCAAAAAAAAAACACATACCAGTGTAGACACAAAGGAAGCGTCGGATACAACTCCCCGCAAAGGATTTAAGGACCATGATTTACGGATATGCACCTGGAATGTCGTGTCCCTCCACAGGGCTGGTGCAGATATCCAGCTGTTTGTTGTCCTCGACAAATTCAAGGCTGACGTCACCGCATAGTCGGAAAATTTAGCCTTCACGACGCTATCTCCAGCAATGGAGAGAGGCTTATCAATTTCGCCGCAGGTCGGAACATGGTAATCAGTAGCACCAGATTTCCAAACCGAGACATACACAAGGGTACTTGGCGCAGTCTCGATCAAAATACACGCAACAAAATTGATCATGTTGTGATCGACGAAAGGCACGCACCGAGCGTGTTGAATGTGCGAACGGTACGAGGTCCCAACATCGGCTCGGACCACTACCTTGTGGCAGCCAAGGTACGCACTAGGCTCAGCATGGTGCATCCCACACGTCCCAACACTCAACGAAAGCTAGACTTCGGTAAGCTGTAATCACAACATACCACCGAAGTCTTTTAAGCCACACTCTCCCAACTGTTCCGGGAGTCCTCTCCGGCTTCTGAAGATATAGGTTAGCAGTGGGATTCATCTCCCACTCCATGGATACGTTGCCAAGGATTTCGTTGGGTACACCTGACCTATGACGAACCTTTGGTATGACGAGATGTGTCGCCGAGCTACTGCAGAGAAAGACGCCGCTTACAAACGAACTCTGCAGTAGGGAGCAATGTTTGAGAGCGATATTAGGGTCAGTTCAAAGTCCAAAAGGGGGATCACATGTACCAAAATTTTTGGTGCTCGTGCCGTAGCTATTGGATAATTTAGAAAGTGCGACTGTAACTTCCAGAGTGTTGGCCCTTGGGAACAAGTTATCAGTATGGTTATGTCTCTGCATATGGCTTGGCTGACATAGTCGGGCGAGGGAAAGTAAATTCCCTTCAAGGTTGGATTAAATCCTACAGTATGAGCTTCCAACTGGTGTTGTTCTCACAATGTAGCTGTATTTGTTCAATTTCAAGGAAACAAATCCCCAAATCCATGGTGATACAGCATATGACGAGGGATAAATGTTTAGAGGGTAATCTATATGCGAACTCTGGATACCTGTCGCCCTCCAGTTTCACTTAGACTTCCTGTGACATCCGGGCTCTGACACAGATGACCTCCTATCCCGTCTACTCGTGGGAATTCATATGGAACTAAATCAATTCAAATCAAATGAGCCTGATGCAGCTCTAAATGCATCAATTAATGGGTCAACATGCACGGTCGCGCCAAACTGCATGGTGACTAAGGTCAATATGGACTCAGTCATGGACCCTTCGGGGACGGCACTCCCTAGTGTCAGTGAGGAGGTATTAGAGGAAAATCTGTCCTCACATTCAAAATCGGACATAACGATTGTGGCCGTAATTTCTATTTTCTCCTCTAAAGACAGGCGTCGTTTTAATCAAGCGCTGGCTAACGGCTACTCGAGGGAGAAACCTAACCAGTATGCCAAAGCTACAGATGGACGGGCTCTAAAGAGAGTCCGTTCGGAGGATAATTCCCCTGGAATTCACCCCTCAAACAAGATCCGGTGGGCCAAAGGGTCAGCGAAACCTTCATATAGCCATGTAGCGAGTAGCGTTCAGCTGGACTTCTTTTCGGCTGACATTAAAAACTGTCCTCTTTCGGTAGAGCCATTGGCACTGCTGCAAGAGGCAATGATCGATGTCATAATCGAAAGTTCGACAGATGAGGTGACGCCAGAATTCGACAGGTGTATTCCCCGCACGAGCTGGTTGCTTCTCGTCTGTTCGATGAGACAGCAAGATGGGTTAAAGACAACCTCAGCCATGTTAGGGCAAAGGTCAGCTTTAACTTTACATTATTGGAGAAAAATTTGATTCGTGGCTATTTTCCGTATAGTGCCCTTCTCACAAACGAGAAGGTTCTGGCGATACAGAACAAAATATCAACCACGCTGTGGCGTGTGATACAGCTTAGTGTACAGGGCCCGCAACTTCATCTGCTCTTATCGGTAGCTGATGAGGCATATGCGGCCCTTAAAACATTAAAATGAATTATTACCTACAGGTTCAGCCACATAAAGCTGAACATCAAAGGAAATAAACTCGGCCAAGTGGGCCCATCCGACCTAACTCGCAGCAACCGGATGTGCAGTCGCCATCGGCGGAATCCCAGCCTTACGCCAGTAGGGAAGCGGCCGGCGATGGGGCCAGTACGGATGCCATTGCAACGGCATTAGGCACACCTGTTAAACAGGTCTCACGGAAGGTGGAAGGACCTTCCAGAAGGCTGATCAAGCAGCCTACAGCACTGTCGCACATATAACAGCTGATCGTCGTTGGATTTGATGCTAATGCGCATCACATAGTCTGGGGCAGCAATGACACCAACTACAGAGGTGAGTACCTTTTAAATTACTTAATGAGATCCCAGCTCGAAATTGCAAATATAGGTTGCAAACCTACATTTATAACAGCAGTTAGACAAGAGTTTCTAGACCTAACTCTAACTAGTAGAGCCGCCACGAACTTCGTTTGGAATTGGCGAGTTTCAAACGAAGTTTCTCTCTCAGACCTCCAACATATTCGCTTAGAAATTCCATGGGCCTCTGATATCCTCTCTAAAGTCTACCTTCCTAGGAAAACAAACTGGCAATCGTACAACCAGCTGGAGCTGGCCTCGGACCTGTTAAACGAGATTTTGCTGAGCTCAACCTACGATAGCACGGTTACACGTTCAGTCCACATGAAACAGAATGTTCCATGGTGGACTGATAAGTTAGCTGCCATGCGACGAACGGTAAGGAAGCTTTTCAACCGTGCGAAAAGATTCGGTAGGTGGGAGGAATAAAGGCATCCCTAACCGAATATAACAAGCTTATACGTCAGTCCAAGCGTGAATCCTGGAGAATGTACTGTGATGGTTTGTTAAAGCTACCGGAAGCAGCCCGTCTCCATAAGGTAATCACAAAGGACAGACACAATGACATCGGACTCTTAAAGAAAGAGAACGGTCTTTATACCAATAGTAGACAGGAAACACTTGAACACCTGCTGCAAGTTCACTTTCCTGGGTGAATATTTCAACAAACATCGTTGATCTCTCCCATTATAGACAAACATATAATAAACAGACGGCGTCATTCTTGAAAACAAAGTTCGATGAGCGATCATGTGCTTGCAACCATTTAAGTCCCCAAGGGGGAGATGGCATCTTTCCGGCTCTCCTTCAGAACTGCTTAGATGTCCTGACCGAGCCTCTGTTACTTCTCATGAGGGCCAGTTTCAACATGGATAATATATACCGCTGTAATGGAGGAAGTTGTCCGTCGTCTTTATCCCAAAGTAGGGTAATAGACCCATGGAACTGGCCAAATCTTACAGACTTATTAGTCTTACATCAGAACTGAAATTCTCAAAACAATAGAACGTCTTATTGGCTGCCACATTATGCAATCAATCAATATTTCATACCCCCTTCAACCAATTCGCCTATATGCCTACTCGCCTCATGCCAGACGACAACACACCAATCGCTAAATGATCTGCTCATGGTGAGCCCGAAATTGCAAAATGAGCTCTACATAACCTTGCTTTTTTTCGACTTCACCGTTATGCAATCACTGCCGACGTCATCAAATGTACAGGCAAGTACTCGTTGATATTAATGATCGTCAATTTCAGTATATTGTTTGTACAAATTCATCAAATGAAGAACTACATACGTACATACCAGTTGAATACTAATACTTATGGTACAGTGGCTGCGTCATATTTAGCTGTACGCAGTTTGACGTACTTAGCTCATCACCATATAGATAGCTTCGGAATTGGGGCCAAGGCCATTAAATCATCGTTTTATGTTGATGAATTCCTAAGTGGTGAGATAGATTTGCTTCCTCGTATGAAGAGATAAGTTGTCTATATTCTTGTCAAGGGTAAATTGTAGCTGGCTACATGGAATTCTAATCTTCGTGATTTTATGGCCGTCAGATTTTATGGATATCAGTCCGCTAAAAATTTAAACATAGACAATGACTCTAGTGACTAAAATAATAATGCGAGTACTATGGCTACTACTATTAAATTGGGAAGAAGTTACTTCCCAAAACTTGCATTACTTATGGAATAATTATCTAGACTCATTGTCATCACTATCGTCACTCAGCGTGCCTCGTTATTGTTTTCAGTATCACGCAGTAGACATATACTTACATGACTGCGATTCATTTACACGCGCCTATGGATGTTGTATCTAAGTACGAACAATTAGCGCTGATGGAAATGTAGTAGTACAACTCCTCACATTGAAGTCAAGGGTGGCACCAACCAAAAAACAATCATTACCGAAACTCGAGCTATGCGGTGCTAATTTGCTGGGGCTGCTATATTCAAAGGTCAAATGCATTTGCGAGGGTCAACTAGTAACTTCGTACTTCTGGTGTGACTCACAAATTGTGCTCCATTGGTTACGTCAACACTCTGCGACTTTATCGACCTTTGTTGGAAGTACCTGATAATCATGATTTGAGAGATCATTGCGTTTGGAGATTCGTACCAACTCAATTGAACCCAGCGGACATCGTATCAAGAAGGTGCACCGCATCGGATTTGCAGGCTTCTAATTGATTTACTGGGCCATTGTTTTTTTTTTAAGAGCTTCAATGGGCTGCAAACAAGGTTGATGAAATTGATTTGGAGGAAGTTAACAAGGAGGAACGCAAAGCTTTATTTAAGGTCGCAATGGAGCGCAATTACTTGGTCGACAACATCAGTTCTCATACTCTTTGCTTGCGGATAGTGGCTTGAATGTTTCATTTTTATCACAAGCTACACACAATTCAAGAAGGTTTGATACCAGTTCGCCGTCGCCTTAAGAGTTGCAATACGCCCTACACTGCATTGTTCGGAATATACAAGCGCTTCATTTTATCGAAGAAATTTAACAACTTAAATCAGGCCCATTCATCCGGTGTCAAATCAAATATCTTATATAACTGTAGTGGATTTAACTTTACCACTGTGGGCGTCGCGGGCCAATCTTAATACTCTATTAAACTGCAAAAAAAAAAAAGTGAATGTACAAAATGGATAGCATAAAAATTGGTCACCCAAAAAATGCGCAACAACATTCAGACGGACAGAGCTAGATACACTACATACACTCGTACACTAGGCAACCTGATCAAGAATATATATACTTTATGGGGTCTACGATGCCTCCTTTCACACTACATGTGAATGGTATAAAAACACCAATGTACAAGTTAGATAATCTGAGTTAAATCTTAACAAAAACAATTTTGTATGAAACCATGATAACTCAAAACAAACAAAAAAAACATAAACTTCGATTAAATCGTATTGTAAACCATAAACGTAGGGGGTGGGTTTGTATAGCGGCTACCTTAAAGACGGTACACGCTCAGTGGTATATGTACATATATGTATGAAGCGACCATCTATAATCATCATATCGAATTTCATGTTGATATTGACTTAACTGAAGAAGTTTTTCATTCAAATGCAGATAGTGGAAAGTTCTTTGGCCATTCTCCATCGCAAAAAAAAAACACATACCAGTGTAGACACAAAGGAAGCGTCGGATACAACTCCCCGCAAAGGATTTAAGGACCATGATTTACGGATATGCACCTGGAATGTCGTGTCCCTCCACAGGGCTGGTGCAGATATCCAGCTGTTTGTTGTCCTCGACAAATTCAAGGCTGACGTCACCGCATAGTCGGAAAATTTAGCCTTCACGACGCTATCTCCAGCAATGGAGAGAGGCTTATCAATTTCGCCGCAGGTCGGAACATGGTAATCAGTAGCACCAGATTTCCAAACCGAGACATACACAAGGGTACTTGGCGCAGTCTCGATCAAAATACACGCAACAAAATTGATCATGTTGTGATCGACGAAAGGCACGCACCGAGCGTGTTGAATGTGCGAACGGTACGAGGTCCCAACATCGGCTCGGACCACTACCTTGTGGCAGCCAAGGTACGCACTAGGCTCAGCATGGTGCATCCCACACGTCCCAACACTCAACGAAAGCTAGACTTCGGTAAGCTGTAATCACAACATACCACCGAAGTCTTTTAAGCCACACTCTCCCAACTGTTCCGGGAGTCCTCTCCGGCTTCTGAAGATATAGGTTAGCAGTGGGATTCATCTCCCACTCCATGGATACGTTGCCAAGGATTTCGTTGGGTACACCTGACCTATGACGAACCTTTGGTATGACGAGATGTGTCGTCGAGCTACTGCAGAGAAAGACGCCGCTTACAAACGAACTCTGCAGTAGGGAGCAATGTTTGAGAGCGATATTAGGGTCAGTTCAAAGTCCAAAAGGGGGATCACATGTACCAAAATTTTTGGTGCTCGTGCCGTAGCTATTGGATAATTTAGAAAGTGCGACTGTAACTTCCAGAGTGTTGGCCCTTGGGAACAAGTTATCAGTATGGTTATGTCTCTGCATATGGCTTGGCTGACATAGTCGGGCGAGGGAAAGTAAATTCCCTTCAAGGTTGGATTAAATCCTACAGTATGAGCTTCCAACTGGTGTTGTTCTCACAATGTAGCTGTATTTGTTCAATTTCAAGGAAACAAATCCCCAAATCCATGGTGATACAGCATATGACGAGGGATAAATGTTTAGAGGGTAATCTATATGCGAACTCTGGATACCTGTCGCCCTCCAGTTTCACTTAGACTTCCTGTGACATCCGGGCTCTGACACAGATGACCTCCTATCCCGTCTACTCGTGGGAATTCATATGGAACTAAATCAATTCAAATCAAATGAGCCTGATGCAGCTCTAAATGCATCAATTAATGGGTCAACATGCACGGTCGCGCCAAACTGCATGGTGACTAAGGTCAATATGGACTCAGTCATGGACCCTTCGGGGACGGCACTCCCTAGTGTCAGTGAGGAGGTATTAGAGGAAAATCTGTCCTCACATTCAAAATCGGACAGGACGATTGTGGCCGTAATTTCTATTTTCTCCTCTAAAGACAGGCGTCGTTTTAATCAAGCGCTGGCTAACGGCTACTCGAGGGAGAAACCTAACCAGTATGCCAAAGCTACAGATGGACGGGCTCTAAAGAGAGTCCGTTCGGAGGATAATTCCCCTGGAATTCACCCCTCAAACAAGATCCGGTGGGCCAAAGGGTCAGCGAATGCTTCATATAGCCATGTAGCGAGTAGCGTTCAGCTGGACTTCTTTTCGGCTGACATTAAAAACTGTCCTCTTTCGGTAGAGCCATTGGCACTGCTGCAAGAGGCAATCATCGATGTCATAATCGAAAGTTCGACAGATGAGGTGACGCCAGAATTCGACAGGTGTATTCCCCGCACGAGCTGGTTTCTTCTCGTCTGTTCGATGAGACAGCAAGATGGGTTAAAGACAACCTCAGCCATATTAGGGTCAGCTTTAACTTCACATTATTGGAGAAAAATGAGTTTCCACAAACACATTTGATTCGTCACCGCTAGTTTCTCCCTATACAGAACAAAATATCAACCACGCTGTGGCGTGTGATACAGCTTAGTGTACAGGGCCCGCAACATCATCTGCTCTTATCAGTAGCTGATGAGGCATATGCGGCCCTTAAAATATTAAAATGAATTGTTACCTACAGGTTCAGCCACATAAAGCTGAACATCAAAGGAAATAATCCCAGCCTTACGCCAGTAGGGAAGCGGCCGGCGATGGGGCCACTACGGATGCGATTGCAACGGCATTAGGCACACCTGTTAAACAGGTCTCATGGAAGGTGGAAGGACCTTCCAGGAGGCTGATCAAGCAGCCTACAGCACTGTCACACATATAACAGCTGATCGTCGTTGGATTTGATGCTAATGCGCATCACATAGTCTGGGGCAGCAATGACACCAACTACAGAGGTGAGTACCTTTTAAATTACTTAATGAGATCCCAGCTCGAAATTGCAAATATAGGTTGCAAACCTACATTTATAACAGCAGTTAGACAAGAGTTTCTAGACCTAACTCTAACTAGTAGAGCCGCCACGAACTTCGTTTGAAATTGGCGAGTTTCAAACGAAGTTTCTCTCAGACCACCAACCTATTCGCTTAGAAATTCCATGGGCCTCTGATATCCTCTCTAAAGTCTACCTTCCTAGGAAAACAAACTGGCAATCGTACAACCAGCTGGAGCTGGCCTCGGACCTGTTAATCGAGATTTTGCTGAGCTCATACTACGATAGCACGGTTACACGTTCAGTCCACATGCAGCAGAATGTTCCATGGTGGACTGATAAGTTAGCTGCCATGCGACGAACGGTAAGGAAGCTTTTCAACCGTGCGAAAAGATTCGGTAGGTGGGAGGAATAAAGGCATCCCTAACCGAATTTTTCACTACTTTCGACGTAGATTATCTTAACAAGAATGTGTCAATGAACTCAGCTCTTTGTATGGCGATAAAGCACCATCAAAAACAACAGTATATCGCGAGAAATCCGTAAAACCAACCGCCAAAGACGAATCATTCTCCATCATGACAATGCGAGCTCTCACACATCTCGGCAAACAAGTGCATTTTTGAGCAGTCAAAACATCGAATTAATGACTCATCCCCCGCATAGTCCTGATTTGGAACCCAATGACTTTTTCTTGTTCCCGAGTATCAAAGGTAAGCTGCGAGCTCAACGATTTTCGAGCGCCGAAGAAGCAGTTTAAGCGTTCAAAAACCATGTTTTGGAGGTGTCTCAAGAGGAATGGAAAAACTGCTATGACAAATGGACAAAAATGTATTGAGACGTAGCAGGGGAGAAAAAAATAGTTTTTTTGTAATGTTCTAAATACATTATATTATGACGACTGGCGTGGTTGTACCGCCTGGTTGGGGAATGCTATTTAAGCGCTTATATGTATTAAGAATTTTTTAAAAGTTGTTAAGCTGAAATTTGGAACAACTTTAATCTCACCTCCAATGCTAGCATTGTAGGCAACACCCACGCCGCAATAATTATTAAATGCGACGGCAGCCACTTCTCCAGCACATCTAGTACCATGCTTATTGTCTCCGTTATCCTGTGGTGTTGGATCGGAATCATTGCCGTTAATATCAAAAGACGCATCTGGATCCTGTATTAAACATATATAAAGTACGTATTCAAATACATATAAATAAAAATATTTGCTCTTTATCACATACATAATTCTGAGCGAGATCAGGGTGATTTGTTTGTATGCCATCATCTAAAATGGAGACAACAACCCCTTTTCCAGTATAGCCTTTTTGCCATGCCGGGCCGACATTCATATCAAGTCCATCCTTTGCTCCGCCATTCTTATTCAAGCCATTTGTAAAGTTAGTGATTGTTGCATTCATTGAAGGAAAGCAATTATTTTGACAGGCAAGTGCATGCAAAGAAGATACAAAATATAACCGTTATTTAGGAAGAATAAATGAAAAAGTAATATTAATGTTAATATTTAAGCTGAGTATCAGAGCGGTAAAGGACGATTCATTTTTAATTCACAAAGAGTTCTCGATTATTTAGTCATTAATTTTAAAATAAAACAAAATTGAAATTTGACACATTCACAATGAATTCTATATTTTTGAAACAATCTGTTTAGAGACTTTTTTGAAAAGAATAAATTGAAATGAACGAAAACTTTAATTATTCTTTTTTATACTCTTCACACAGAGTTTTTATAATCAAAAGCAACCCAAGTTCAAACATGACCGCGATTTATCCACTAGAAGGTATAGCTCCCATATAAAAACATTTTCTATTTATTTTATGTTATCGAACATGTTTGAATTAAAGAAATTATTTTTAATTAATAATAGTTTTGAAATTGGTCACCTACATACAAAAGGTGAATCCAATTAATAAAAGCAGATATTATATAAACTGTCTACTTATATTAGCGAATATATGAGGCACCAATAGATCAACCCTCTAGCGCGCAGCCTTACATCCGGACGACTTGGGTGCAACCCACCCTCGATTCAAAATTTGTTTAATTTTTAATAATTCTTTCTAAGTAATTGTTTTATGCTTCAAACATGCAAAATTTGTGCCAAATATATGAATAAATTTTATTATATTGAAAATTGTTAAATTAAGTATACCTTCAAAAATTTAAAAACTGATTAATCTATTATATACAGACGGACATGAAAAACTTTTTTATTGTAGTCAATATCAACTTAATAATTGATATGGTAGCTTCTAGTTGGACGGACGCTTCACATATACATTAATGGGTGGGACCCGATGACGTTTTGGGGTAGCCCCCATACAAACCTACTGCCCACTTTAGTGTTGAAATGCACTATTAGGTTGAAATGCGGTCTGGTGCCTTTTCATGAACAGCCGCTTAACATACATAGACTAATGCGCGTGTCCCACCCGCTTTTTGAGGTATCCCCAATTTAAACCCTCCTCCCACACGTTTATGTTTTACAATGTATTTTAAAATTTCGTTTGAATGGTATTAGAAATTCGGTTCAACAGAAGTTAACGTTTTTCTGGTTTATTTTGTATTTAGCTCACACTAAATAAGTGTGCCTCACACTTTAAAAAGTAGCTAATAGCTACCCTACCAATTAGTCGAATTTTGAATAATAACACTGTGTACGGTATACGTGTTATGTACCATTAAAAAGGTCTTGAAAATTACATTCATAAAATCGGATTGCCCCGGTCCGAAATATATATATATATATATTTTTTTTTATTTCCCAATTGAATTCTACGTCTGTCTACATGACACTTTGTACATTTTGTAATATAGTCCATGGGGTAAATAATAATTGAAAAAACAATTTCTAGCAATTATATTAATACTTTTGTTCGTATATGCTATGCAGCAACCTATGCATCCACCCCACGGACAGCTAATACTTACGGCTGTCCCACTCTCGTAAGATACCGTAACGTTCACTGTCAAGTAGTGTGGCATAAATTACATAGCACAGCAATTGATGATAATGATTAAAAAATAATAAAAATACTAAGAAGGTTATTGTTAAACTAGTAGTTATAAATGATTTGGGAGATCTACTGGTCGTATCCTTTTAAGACGTCGTCTAGTTGTCAGTTCCAAGAGGATCTTGGTTATTTCGATGTTACAATGAGCCATGATTCGAAAGTGATGCTTTCTGCTTACTGATACTATCAGGATCTCGATGTATATCTGTGTTGGAGATATACCATTCAGCTCCTGTTATTTGTCGTAGTATTTTAGACTGTGGCCGTTGGATAATGTTGATATTCGATATTTTTGATGTGCCCCATATCTGAATTCCGTAAGTCCAAATTGGTTTTATTATGCTTTTATATAGTAATAATTTATTGTTCATTGACAATTTGGATTTTTTGTTAATAAGCCAGTACAGATGTCGATATTTCTCTTTAATCTAATTTCGCTTTTTCTCAATTTGTAATTTCCAGCTCAGTTTACTGTCCAAATTTATTCCTAAGTATTTTACTGATTTTTCTATGGGTAGGTCTTTATTGTTTATTTTGAGGGGTGTCGGCAATACAACACGTCTAGTTGTAAAGATAACTTGTGTGGTCATGCTTTCGTTAATTTGTATAGCCCACTTACTAAGCCAGGCTATGGCTGTCTATTATACTTTGGAGGTTTTGGGATGCTACATTTATGTCATTGTGGGCATAAAACAGAATTATATCATCTGCAAAAGTTGCAATCATAGAAGACGGCTCCTTGGGCTTGGATAAATCTTGAGTGAAAAGTAAATAAAGAAGGGGTCCCAACACACTGCCTTGGGGTATTCCTGCATTAATCAGTCTAGTTGAAGAGAAAGCGTCTTTAACTTTTACATAGAGATTCCTATCTGATAAGTAACTCTTTAGCAGTAGGTAGAAGTCATGCGGAAGTAGGGATTTTAGTTTGAATAATAATCCCTTACGCCATACCTTGTCAAAAGCCTTTTCTACATCGTGAAAAATTCATATGCAATATTTCTTATCTTCAAGGTATGTGGAAATTTTATTAACTACCCTATGTTCTTGTTTAATTGTTGAGTGTTGTTTTCTAAATCCAAACTGATGGTCAGGTATAATGAAGCTATTATCAAGTATGGGTTGTAATCTTTCTTTGATTCTTTCAAACAACTGATAAAATCGGCAAAATGCTTATCGGTCTTTATGAAGCTAAATTTGTGGCATCTTTGCCAGGCTAAGGTATAGCTATGACTTCTGCTACCTTCCATGTCTTTGGAAAATATTTTAGTCTAATAGCAACATTGAACAAATTTCGATGGAAGTTCTTTAAGCAACTTTCCAGTTATCATATCATACCCGGCCGATTTTTTTACTTTATTTTTATAAACAGCTTTTGTTATCTCATTGTCAGTTACATATCGGATTGGAAGGTTGCAAAAGGAGCAGCTTGATGAATCTGCGATATGGTCGTAATTTTGTGGATTGTTCACAAAAGTTTTTTGATAAAAGTAAGCAAGGACTGAAGATTTTTCAAAATCTGTTTTGGTCCAAGTGCCATCTGGCTTCTTTAGTGGTGGATGTTGTTGTTGTTGTAGCAGCTCCTTCTTCCTGTGAACTATATCAGGAAAAATCATATGTGTACAATTCATTATATATAGAAACAAATATAGTGCAAGCAATGTTTGTGAAGGAGGAAGAAAAACCGAAACGCAAACCTCAAGTGTCAAGGTCTAGGAAACAGGCAACATCCACTGGTCGTAACCAGAGGTCTAAAGGGCTCAATTGTGTAGGATGGGTCGGGCAACTGAACAGGTGGAAAGTGTCATGCGGTGATTCTCCGCAATCAGGGCAGCAATTTGTATTACTTATCCCAATTCTTTCCCTGTAGCACTCGAGCATAACGCTCCATCCGGATCTTAACTGTGCAAGTTTAGTCCTGGTGCTACGAGGGAGATGTTTTTCACTCTCATGAATAGGTGGAGGTCTTCCACCTAATATTATGTTGTCCCTAAACGAGCGAATTGCATGCTCAGTTGCATCCTTATGTAATTGGGCCCTTCCGGAAGTATATTCATACTCCCCAATGTTGCTATCAGTGATAAAGCGATTTATGTTCGACTTATATATCCTGATATCTGATCTTATTCGGGTAGGCGCTGACGTAGTGAGGGTGCCATGGTTTGGATGATCAACTCTGTACGCACCTAGCAAGAACTGCTTCGAAAGCAGCTCATTATGCTGATGAACAGGAAGTATCATCGTTTCACTGTGCAAATGATCCTCATGGGTCATTTGCAAACAACCAGTGGCAGTCCTCAGCGCACTGTTCTGACTTCTTTGCAGACTTTGCCATTGAGTCTTACTTAGGAAAGGAGTCCATACAGGAGCAGCATAGTTTAGGACAGAACGTCCAATAGCTTTATAAGTTGTTAAAATAGTCTCATTGTCCTTACGCCAAGAAGATCCGGCAAGCGCTTTCAGCACTTTGTTTCTCGACTTAAGACGGTTATTTGTCTTGGTGGCATGAGCCGAGAATCTGAGCAATGGGTCAAATGTAGTTCCCAATATCATCGGGTACTGGACGGTAGGAACCCTTAGACCTCCAACAAAGACATCTAGTTCCATTCTCACCTCCTTAGTCCAGGAAGTGAAAATGGAAGCAGATGACTTATGAGTTGAAAGTCCAAGGTTGCGAGCATTGAAAAAATTTAATAAATCATCCAAATAAGTGTTAATTCTCGCACATATGTCATCTACGTTCAGACCCGACGATAAAACAGAACAATCATCTGCATAGGTCACTAGTTTTATATGGGGAGGGGGAAGGGGCATCTCAGCCAAATAAAGGTTGAACAGAAGAGGAGAGAGAACTCCACCCTGCGGAACACCCATCTTTAACTTACGATAACCCGACCTCACGCCCCTGAACTCAACATATGCCCTTCTACCATTAAGATAGTTCAATAGCCAGCGTTTTGTTTTATCGGGTAGTGAAGTGGAATCCAGGTCTTGAAACAAGATTGCATGATCAACAGTATCAAATGCCTTGTTCAAGTCTAGAGCCACCATCACTGTACGTTCGCATGGCCTCGGCTTATTAAGTCCATCAGCTATAAAAGTAGTGATTTCGCTCAATGCTGAAGTCGTACCACGACCTTTCCTAAACCCGTGCTGATGATTTGCTAGAGGGCAGTGTTCTGTCATTGAAGGAAGTAATAATGACTCAAGAACTTTCACTACAGGTGAAAGAAGCGATATGGGCCTATAAGAGGAACCAAGATCAGCTTCACTGCCAGGTTTTAGGAGAGGTATGATCCTAGCTACCTTCCATACATTAGGGACAATTAACTGAGAAATGGAAAGATTTAACACGTGTGAGGTATGTTACCGCTATAGGCCCAAGGTGCTTCAGCATCAGCATAGAAATGCCGTCTGGTCCGAGTGCCTTGGATGATTTTGCTTTCTCTATAGCAGCAAGAACCTCCTCACATGTAAAATCTACCAAATCTTCATGTCCTTTTTTCCTTCTAATATGACGTATGGATTTACGCTTCAACCTATTCTGCTGAGAAGGGTGTTGCACGAACTGTCTGCAGAAATAGGTGGCACACTTTTTTGACGATCCTATTTGTACTCCATCAAATGTGACAGATGAAAGAGCTCTATTCTGCGGTACACCAGATATTTTTTAATGGTGTTCCACAGACTTCGCGAACCCGAGTCACAATTATCCAAGTGCTCTAGCCATTTTGCCTTCCTGTGTTCCGCAACGAGATTGTTCACATTGCGGGACAACAAGGCAATACGACTATCACCCGGATCATTGGCACGAATTTGATCACGCAAGGTCGCTAAGCGTGCAGCTTCCGCTGGAAAGCCTGGCCTAATATTAGGAAACCTACCAGCAGGAATATGCCTCTTTGCAGCCTTAGTGATCGCGTCTCTAAGAATTCTTTCACCTACCTTAACATCATTAGGAGGCAAAAGACCGCTGATTGATTGATCAATACAGCGTGTAAACCCAGTCCAGTCAGCCTTATTGTAGTTCACAAAGACTCGTCTATCCGATTCAACAAAATCTTCCGGACGAGTAATGTTTACCACAATAGGGATATGATCCGAGCCCAACGCTATATCAATCGACCAATCAGAGTATGCAATAAGCGATTCACTGACGACAGTTAAATCAGGGGAGCTGGATGTGGTAGTGCTCATCCTGGGCGGCGGAAGAATTGGCCAAGACTGTGTAGAACTACCGGAGCTACATGACGTCCGCACGGGTGACCGGGACACAGATGGGACAAGCATATTACTATGCACAGATATACAACACGACGCAAAGAAATCAGTACTCCAATCTCTATGAGATCTAAGAGCAGTGCACCTCCTCATATGACACCAATTGTGACAGCCATTACATCGCACAGATAAAACATTGCGATGTATCTGACTGCCACAAACGGAACATATCCAGCTAGCAACCGCAGTTGCTTGCGAGGCGGAGGTTGTTGCAGTTGCATTGGAAGTAGGTGCAACAGCTGTGCTATCATTGGTAGCAGAATTAGAGTTACCTAAGCAACAACTAGCAACAAATTGCTCTGACCAGTCTCTATGAGATTGGAGGCCCGAACAAGATCTAAGGTGGCACCATCTGCCACATCTAGAGCATTGGACCGAGGTCGCGTTTCTGAAAATCCTCCTCTCAATGCCGGCGCGGCACTTAGAGTCGGTCTTAGAGTTATAGAGGGTTGGCTTCGGGTTGTCTGTACCAAGAGAAGTTAAGTAATCAAGTTGAATTGGAGAGTGGTCAGACGACAATTCAAAACGGGATTTGATAGAAATGTGTTTGATACTAATGTTTTTGATAACAGGAAAGTCTATGAGATCTGGCACTTTACGTGGATCTGTTGGCCAGTAAGTAGGTTCCCCAGTTGATATGTGCTTACAATTGTTGGTGTGAATCGATTCGAGAAGTATTTCACCTTTTTTGTTTGTAAGCCGGGAGCCCCATAGTATGATAGTGGTGGGAAGTTTGAAGGTTGGATTTGATTTCTATTTTGGAGACAAGAGACAACATTATCTTGATGAGTAGGACCAATCGTATAGAAGTTTTCAGTTGTTGAAGTGTGGGTTCTGGCCATTCGAGCATAGCTAATTGCTGGATTTACAGATGGACTTGCATTTACTGTAGTGGCACCATTCTTAATATCGCCCACTTTTTTTTATATTTTTCTCCCGAAGAGCGGGAAAACGCTGAGCTTTAAGCGTTTTGTAGACCTCACAGCCTGTGTAATTTTGCGGTGTGGTTTCCACTACGCAATCTACGGTTTTATGTTTTCCAACACACTTTACACAAACTGGGTCTCTTGTGCAGTAATTTTTTGTATGCCCATATTTCTGGCAATTAGCACATTGGGAAAGAGTACGTTTAGTATGAGGAGGTTCGAACTTGATTTTAGTTTCAAGAAGGTGGGTTATATTATAAATGTCCTTGTTATTTTCTTTTTACTTGAGCTCTATGGAAAATAATGGTAGAGGCATTTTTGTACTTCTTTGTTAAATGTTATAAACGTTATTTACTACGTGGTCTAGTTCTAAGAGTTCAGCTTTGATTTCTTTAACGTCAGCTGAAGTGTGCATATTCCTAAGAGTAATTTTGAAATTTCAATCTTCCTTAGCTTTAAAGGTATAGAATTTTGTTTCTTTTTGGCGTAACATTTTATAATACTTCTATAAGAAGAAGAATCAGCTGATTGAACTCTCACCTCATTATTTGCAAGTGCTTTCAGTTCGAAATTATTCTGAACCACTTCTTTACGAGCTACATTTATTATTTTAATCTGACCAACACCCTGTACATAGATTGGAGGAGGTTTATTAGGTTTAAGAGGCGCCTCCTGTACTTGTTGGGTTGCTTTGTCTGGATTAGTATCGTCTTGTTCGTCATACTTGTCGTCAGAGTGTGCTAACAGTTGCAAACTGTTTGAAGAATTTGGTTGGCTGAGCCAGTATTTTTGTAATTTTGTTTGTGTTTTGTTATTTGCTTTTTTATTGCTGCTTTGTAATTGTTGTGTATTGTCCCGTTGTCGTTTTAGGTTGGAGTGAGAGATTGTGTTTTTGTTTGGGCTAGCTGCGTTTTAAATTTTATTATTTGTTGGACAAACGGTTCCCGATGGCTCACTCGATGAACTAGACCTTGCGGTATCGTTGTTTTTATAATTTTGCACTTGGCTGTTTACTACTATTGGATTAGCTGTAAAAGTAGCTGTAGCCAATGACGATTGCGATGACGCGATCGTTGGATTAGCTGTAATAGCATCTGTAGCCAATGACGATTGCGATGACGTGATCGAGGCCTGTGAACAGTGGGCAGTTGTTGTTAATGAACATGCGGTCGCCATCACATAACTGCTTTGAGTTGTTATTGTTGTTGTTGTAACAGCTTCGATTGAGCTGCATCAGGAAATATATATACACAATTTATTATATATAAATAAATGTAATTGTGCAAAGCGATTTTTGAATGTTAGAGAAAGACAGACCGAAATGCAACCTCAGGTGTCAAGGTCTAGGAAAAAAGCAACATCCTCTGGTCGTAACCAGAGGTCTAAAGGGCTCAATTGAGTCGGATGGGACGGGTAATTAAACGAATGAATTGTATCGTGCGGTGGTTGATCGCATTCAGGGCAGCAATTAGTATTTCTTATCCCAATTCTTTCCCTGTAGCACTCGAGCATAATGCTCCATCCGGATCTTAACTGTGAAAGTTTCTTCCTGGTGGAGGTTTTCCACCTAATATAATATTGTCCCTATAAGAGCGTATAGCTTCTTCAGTTGCATCTTTATGCAATTGGGCCCTTCCAGAAGTATAGTCATACTCCTCTATGTTGCTATCAGTGATAAAGCGATTTATACTCGTCTCATATATACTGATGTCAGATCTTTTTCGGGTAGGCGCTGATGTAGTGAGGATACCATGGTTCGGATGATCACGTCTGTACGCACCCAACAATAACTGCTTCGAAAGCAATTCATTATGTTGCTGAACAGGCAGTATCATCGCTTCATTATGCAAATGATCCTCATGGGTCATTTGCAGACAACCAGTGCCAGTCCTCAGGGCACTATTCTGACTTCTTTGCAGGCATTGCCATTGAGTCTTACTTAGGAAAGGGGTCCATACAGGAGCAGAGTAACTTACGATAACCTTACCTCACACCCCTAAACTCAACGTATGCCCTTCTACCATTAAGATAGTTCAATAGTCAGCGTTTCGTTTTATCGGTTAGTGAGGTGGAGTCCAGATCTTGAAACAAGATTGCAAGATCAACTGTGTCAAATGCCTTGTTCAAGTCTAGAGCCACCATCAATGTACGTTCGCATGGCCTCGGCTTATTAAGTCCATCAGCTATAAAAGTTGTGATTTCGCTTAGTGCTGAAGTCGCACCACGACCTTTCCTAAAACCGTGCTGATGATCTGCTAGAAGGCAGTGTTCTGTCATCAAAGGAAGTAATAATGAGTCAAGAACGGGTGACCGGGACACAGGTGGGACAAGCATATTACTATGTACAGATAGACAGCATGACGCTAAGAAGTCAGCACTCCAATCTCTATGAGATCTTAGAACAGTGCACCCCCTCATATGACACCAATTGTGACAGCGTTACATCGCACAGATGTATCTGATTGCCACAAACGGAGCATACCCAGCTTGCAACGGCAGCTGCTTGTGAGGAGGTAGTTGTTGCAGTTGTGTTAGATGTGGGCACAACAACTGTGCCATCAGAATGAAATGAATGAAATATATGGGGTTGAAAAAATACCTACCCTAAGCGGAATCGGAGCTATAGGGTCTATCACCACAAACTTATTTTTTATTTATTCTTGGCGCCAGGACGATCACAAGACATAGACAATCGGTCCACCCGTTCAAAAGTTATGAATTTTTGAAATTTTTAACGAGTTACTGATATATGTAAGAATATATATATAAAGCACGCTCCAGGTCATTTTACATTGGGAAATATTTTTTACATATACATATATATTTCCTTAATGCGAAAGAAGTAATAATGAAAATTATTTCTTGTTTACACAGAAAAAATTATCGGCTTACGATACACGTGTTTCGGAGTCTTCCAATACAAATCATGAGTCGGATTGGCCGCACATTGCTAACGATTGCTTTTTATTAGTTAAGTTCTACATATACATATGTAAATAACTATTCAATGAGCTCTATCAAAATGATTGATATCAAATAAAAAAAAACTCCTTTACGAGGTAAAAACCAAGTGACGAAAGTACCTGCGATTTTGTGATGAAAAGTTTTTATTTTTTATTTGTATTATTGGGATTGTTTTTAATATGTAACTGAGCGCTCGTCCTGTTGCTAATTTTTAGGCTAAAAATACAGTTTTTCTTCTATAATATTAAATTCGTTTCTCTACTTAATTGAAACCCTGTTTATCCAGAACAACACCGTAATATAACGAAGGTTCCGTTACATATTAAAATCAATCCCAACAATACAAATGAAAAATACAAACGTTTTATGTACTATTAAAAAGGTCTTGTAAAGTGCTAAGAAACTGTTGTTCTACAATGTTTTTCAAAAAAAGCGGTAAAGCTCAAATCTCTTGGCTACTGTGGCCGAACGGCTTAATATTTTTCAAAATGTGTACGCTCGTTCCAAAGGCCCTTAAAAAATTATAGGTCAAAATAAATTTTGCAAAGTACCTTTTGTGATTTTTCCGAAAATTGAGACCAAATATTTGTGTTCATATTTGAAGTGATAGTACATTGTGAGATTTGGCCAATATTGGTATATTAAACTTTTCTGTGAAAATTCTGTGAGTTGATATACAGCAACGTAAATATCAGACTGTATAATCTTTCTCCAGCATATAGATAAGCCTGTTATATATATAACTAGAGTTCTCCAAGTGGTCGACCTTTTGCCTTAAAAGCACCCATCAATAAAAATATCAATAATACAGGATTGTCAGAGAACACGCTTTCTCCTTTTAATTAACGCTGATCAGCCAAAGCCCTAAAGGGACGAACACCTTAGTGTTTTCACACACATTCGGACCAACGCATTCCGAAGTTGGCATGAATTAGTTACATTGGCGTTGGATTTTGGCACACTGTACAAATTATGACACAGAAATAACTAACACATTATGTAGTTTCCTTTTGGGCAGCCCTGCTTTAATGACCTCCCAGAAAGGCAATAAGTGAGAAATTTATGTACAATAATCAATGCGATTTCAACGCCAAAATTGGGAAGGAAGGAATCTTTGGCCCAACAGTCAGAAAATTTAGCATTCACGACGCTGCCTACAGAAATGGAGAGGGGCTAATCGACTTCGCCGCAAGTAGGAACATGATAATCATGGGATCAAATGAGCAAGTTTCTTACTTCAAGTGCTCGAACGCGAAAACTGCATACGCAATTCTAAATCTCGCCCTCACAGCAACTAACCTCAGTATGCACAAACGTTTGCTGTCGAAAGCAAAAGTACTGAGAATAAGGGCTGCGAGATGAGCAAAGCAAATAACTCTCTTAGATTGTGCCCCGAATTCAAAAGCTTATCATTATCAGATCACTGGTCTGTAGTGGCTAAAAAGAAATTGTGCTCCAACTGCCTTGCAAACTCTCACTCAAACTCCCTTGCAAACTCTTACAAAAAGCATCAATGCAAAAGTAAATTCACGTGCATATATTGTAAGCAATCTCACCATTCCATACTTCACAGAGAAGATGGTCCCAAGGCAAGGCAGCAAACATTGCATGTCGATACCTAAAACGTGGACATTGGCACGAGAAATGAAGCGGCCCCTGCAGTCGTCTCCGAGGCTCAGACACATTTCTCAGCAAACAAAAAAAAAAAAACATTCTACCAACAGTTCTAGTTCACATCAAAAAGGTGATGAACTTTTTACTGTAAGAGCACTTATTGATCAAGGTTCTCAAAATAATTTTATATCTGAAAAAAGTATAAATAAACTGAATCTCAAAAGAAAAAAAGCACACAACAAAAATCTCTGGGATGGGTGGCCACGACGTCGGCATCTCAAAATGGTTATCGCCCTCTTTCTAAGCACAAAGTCCAGACAGAATATTATACCTCTCGATGCAATAGTTTTACCCAAATAGCCCAATCATTATCCCGAATTTCATGGAAATAATATATTAAAATCTCGCTCATCCAAATTCTCATAAAAGTGCACAAATTAACATGGTTATCGGAAGCGAAATTCTCCCGCCCATCATTCTCGATTTCATAAGAAAGAAAATATTTGGTTCGCTGCTTGCACAACAAACTATCTTTGGATGGATTATAAGCTGTCCAATAGCGACTCAATCTAGTTCCTTCTCCACATGCAAATCTCAGATAATGGACTTAATACGAATTTATCTCAGTGAGAACTTTGTAACTCCAAAAATATCACATCCCGAAGTACAACCCTGTATAATGCACTGAATACATCTGATTCAGTCACAGCACAAAGGTTTCTGCCTGCTGTCCCATCTTTTTTGACTCGGCAAGATGACATTCGCCTGTAATAGTTGAAACCAACTCGCGGCATGAAAATATTTCGCATATATACGGTACCGATGATGATGCCAAAAAATATTACCATATAAACAAACGGTGCATCTCACTTAAAAAGCTCCCAAAATCAAAAAAGATAAGTTTGCCAAAAGCCAACCCTTCCGCTCTCGGGAAGCGAGCATGCGGTATGTTAAAATTACCACACAACACAAAGCCTCCCAACTATATAAACGCTACAAATGGTAACATCCACATCAAGATGTTGTAATTAAATATGACCAACTTCCTCCCACTGAGTGGCGACTAGGTCGCATAGTAAAAACCCATCCCGGTTATGATGGTTATACTCGAGTAGCTGATGTAAAAACGGAATCTGGAGTCCTAACTCGACCCGTTGTCAAATATGTACCATTCCCTTCCAATAGACGAATTCATACAGATGATTCTGGCCACTCCAGCATATTTCACGGTGACCACTTGCTTGTCGTGCGACTTAAGTCCGGACACTATGTCACTCCTTGATCATGATCACAGTCATGAATCTGAAACAACTTCTTGCATGTTTCTCCATAAATGTCACCACGTTTCTCTACAAATCTCCACCCTTCATCACTCACGGTGAACTAATGCACGATGATCTTCCACAGCAACTTTTATCAACGCAGGTTGTGCCACAAGAAAGATTCCATCTGAATCTGCGCGAGATTTAACAAGATGGATGTCATCCCTCGACTACAAACTATCGGACGTCTGGGTGCGAATGAAATCATCCCATTCATGACCTAAACGCAAGTACAACCATCGGCCGCAACCGTATGCAAGAACAACACGCGTTCATCACAGCACCGCCAAGTTCCCACGGTTTCCCGTCAGCAGCGGAAGAGTGGCCGGGCTCTTCAAGCTCAAACGGTGCACCGCCGGGATCGCAAAGGTCAAGACAAGTCGGCGGCATCATCGCCAACACCATCGTCGCGCCTTCAAACTACATAAGCGGTCGCAAGAAGGGAGGCATGTCCACGCCAAGATGGACTAAAACCTTTTGGAGTGAAACTTCTTTAGCATCGTTGTCATTTGAAAATTCGATGAAACGAAAAGTGAGAGAGAATGAGATAGATTATTTTGCACTATGTTGATAAGTTCGAAAGGTATGTGAAAATAATATAAGAACTTTTAACAAAAAAAGAAAAAATCGAATTCAAACAGGAAACTAAAAATTAAAAGAAAAAAAATTTTTCGCTCGAAGTTCTTTGGCATGGTTAATCAAAAAGAGTCGAAATTTCCCTTCTATATATCGGTTAGAGTAGAACGATAGATGGTGGAAGTGTCAGATGAGCACAGGTAATGGTCATAACTTATACCAAGCGGTCATGATATTGCGGACTCGTATAAGAAAATTCTTTAACAGATGACTTTATGTTCACAATATTTTTATCTTTTTATTTAATAAAAAATTTTCCAAAAATGCCCAAAACTAATGCTGGAAATTGCAGTGAGTATCGGCAGAAAAAAATTTTTTTTTTCAAGTGCCTCGAATTCTTAAAAAGGATTACGATAAAATTCCTATGATTTTAAGTGGGGATTTTAATGTGAATTTCGCATCAGATGCAGTGCTCCGTTTAATTGAGTTCCTCGACACAAAATATAATTTAAAAATGTGCAACAGTCGCACTCAGCTAACTACCAGATCGAAAACAGTAATTGACGCTGTGCTCGAAAGATATATAAATCAAATTGAAACTAAAGCATTTGTTTCCAATTTTAGTTATCATGAAGCTCTCGTGTTATTTGTTCAAAGTGAAAACATGGAAACTGAATAATATGTGTTATAATATATCTTATATAGTATTTTAATAAATGAAATGTAATACTTTGCATTAAAATTTAAAATAATTTTTAATTATCCTAATACTCCTGATACTCTATATTTATCTCATTCTCTTGTAGGCTACTTTTCTGAAGTTTCACTTCTGTGTGAATTGCACACACACACACATTTTTTTTAGATTTATAAATACGTTACAGTAACGTCAGCGAAAGCAGGTAGTTGGCAAGCCACTGATACCTGTCAAAGGGCAACCTCTGTGTACGGTAGTAGGTAGCTTTGATCGCGTATAAAAATACAAAAATATATTATAACCGTATAAATATTATTATTATGAATTATAATTCACCTACTAAATACTATTTAATGTTATATAATTTGTTTAATGTATATAATTCAATATCTATACATACATCTACATTTACTTCATCACCTACAACGGCGGAAGCCGAGTTTTATTTAAAACCTTGGCGAGATTAAAGCTTCATTATAAGGTAAATGATAAATATTAAAGCACTCTCTAATATCAAATACCAACCACGCAATTCGTAATCGTCAAATCTCCAAATATATTATCTCTTTACAATAATATAGCTCATATATCAGAATAATAATTAGGCTATAATTTATAAAGATATTGGTTAATTGGAAGCTTTTTTTGTGGTTAGCTACACTTAGAACAAGTTATTTCATTTTTATTTACATTTTTATTAAATTATTTAAATAGTAGGTATTTGATTATTTGTTAAGGAAAAAAAATTAAATTATTAAATTTCATTGCTCACTTCTCAAGTTTTTCCAAATCTGCCACATAATATTCAAGAAGAAATTTGGGTGTGTGAAAGAAAAGTACTGCTACCAAAAAATGATATTGTTACGAAAATAAATGAAAAAAATCTTGGACCAACTAACTAGCGAAATATGAGTGTATAACTCCATCGACACAGTCATGTCATCCGATGACACTACGAGCTATCCCGTGGAGTTCCTAAACTCTTTGGATTTAACCAGGGTGCCATCCCATATGTTGGAATCAGAGACCGGCACCAGTGCACCGCAACTACTAGTACACCGCACACACACATGGTATTTTTCATACTTGAGTATTAAAGTACCGCGTCAAAAACTGATGCGGTGTATTTTTACTCGTTCTTTTCTACGATGCTTTTTTGCGGTACCACAAAATTAAGCTTCACATATTGCCTATGCAAAAACAATCCCTAAATCTCATGAGTGTTTTTGATGCGCAGCGATCGCGCACACGACTCATTTTTTTCGTGAGCTTGTTTTTCGTTGTCTTCGTTTTGCATGTCTCTTCTGAATGTATGTATGTATGCACATATTATGGAAGTAGATGAAAGCGTTTCTTTTTTATCAAAAGTAAAGATAGACAACAACGTAAACAAAATTATATTTTTTCATATTCATATAATAATACTTTAGTTATTATTTACTTCATTTATAATAAAAAGAAACAAAAATAGGAAAGAAACAAAAAAGAAAAACAATTATATGCTAATAAAATAATAATGCTAATGTAATTAACTTCATAAAACTATAAAAAAAACCACATGTTCTAATTCTATTATATTGTTAAGTTTACTTATTTATATAAAGCAAACTTAGAAAGTTGGGGATAAAATTGTTCGTTATTTTTCCACCATCTAACGACTTCGAATTCTTCGCTTATCATTACTTTTTCGTTACAATACTTTTCTATTTCATCGAGAGGGGTATCATTGATATTAGCCGATTTTTGTAAAAGATTTGAGAATAAAAGAATGTTTTTTAAAAAATAGGGGAATCTAAATCTGAATTTTTGGAGGTTGATGGAGCCGGGCTATCTAAATTAGATGGTATTGGTAGGAAATCACTGGTTGTGGGAACTAGTTCGGATGAATTGTTATTTGCAAGTTTTTCTATTTCTGATATGCAAAATTCTTTAATTTCGTATAAATTGTATAACTGCATATTTAGATCTGGTGGATACAAAAAAACCTACTTTGTACCATATGGATAAATTCTTTTCCCAAATTTCACAAACATTGTGGCTTATATTTTCTTTCAAAATTGAAATGGGCGGTGGATCTAAAATATTGGGTTCACATAGGCTCTTAACTTTAAGAATCGAAGGTATGACAAAGCATAAGGACGCGGAACTGCAAGTTCGCATTTCTTTGAATATAATCTTAAAGTTTTTGCACAAATCAACTATAATATTAAGCGTATTAATGTTAATGTGTAGCAATCTGTGATTTTCATTAGATACACTTAATATATTATTTATATCCAGCCAATTGTCCAAAATGGATTTGCACATTGTATAGTTGGAGTTCAAAATTGTTTGGCATGGATTTTTCAAACGATGTGATGAGTTTGAGCTGCAAATTTGCTTTTTTGAAATATTTTAAACCTTTTTGCAAGCAGTTATTACGTTGGCAAGCTCATCAGTTTCCTCAAATGCTTTGTCTATCACATTAGCAAATAAATGGCTGCTGTTATTTAAGCGAGTACTATTTTCTAGGGCCTTAATTATATTTGTACCACGGTCAGTACAATATTTAATTTTCTCCATACTTTTTATGTCAAACTCGTTCAAGAAAGACTTCAATTTCTCACGAACATTTGTGGCAGTTGATCGCTGAAAGTCCATTGATTTGAGGCCCAAGATAATGCCGACCATCTGATGTTCCTTTTGATAGTGCATCGTGACCCCAAGGAAAGTGCGTTTTTAGTTGTCGGTCCACAAATCCATAGTGTGTGACGCTCCACCTTGATTCACAACGTCTCTCAACTCATTGCTAAGATGCGCTTTTTTATCATCAGCCTCTTTTTGACACTTTCGAGCAATACTTGTAGCATCTGGAAGCAGGTCATCGGCGTCAACAAGATCTCCGTAGGTAGCACCAATCTTGACAAAAAAATCGACCATTGACTTAAAACCAGATCCACTCACGGACGAAAATGGGCGGCAATCCTCAACGATCCATTTGGAAACCGCATTAAGTGCTTCCTTTTTGTATGGAGTAGATACTGTCCTTAGCGTCTTCGACTGCTTAAATGTTTGACAGCATTTGTGCTGGCTTATGTTGGAGGTTTGATTTCCAACACATTTTAAAACTTGTCGGCATGAACGACAGTATTCCATATCATTTATGGTTGATCCATCATCTTTTATAATTTCGGACAATATGTTCCAGACAAAACTTTTTTCCTTTCGTCTATGCTCCAACGAGTAAGCACCACTTGCAACGTGATCGGCAAAAAACGCGTGGTCCAACATTAGAATTTTTTACTTATTGCGACTGTCTCAATAGAAATCTCACTGAATAATGAAGGCACTGTCCTAATAGAATACATACATCAACTAAAAAAACAAACGGTAAATATCAACAGGCAGCCTATGCATGGTATAAAAAATAATTTTAAAAAAACAATGTGTGGGGTTGCACATCGTTATATTCTTCTATGTCATTTTCGCCTTTGCCGAATTTCGGGTTGCGTACTTCCTCACGCGGTGTAAGAACAGCGGAGTAAAAAAAACAGAATGTGCGAAAAATAACGGAGTAAATTTTTGAGTGTGTCTTTTTAACACCGCAACCGCATATTATGCGGTGTTAGAACACCGCCACCGCATTTTAAGCGAGTACACTAGTAGTGCTGAAATCAGGCACCGGTGCCGGTCTCTGGTTGGAATTAAAGGTAGGTGTACCCGTTTTGTTAATGCGCAACTTGAACGCGACAAGTTTATACAATGATACACGTTTACGAGTCACCGAACTAGGAAGGAATATTGTGAAGGCCACAATCTTAACTGGCGAAGCCAAGGGAGACAATGTGGATTAAAGTTGCATTTCCAATCACTGTCAACAAATCACAGGATCAAACCTTAAAAGTAGCAGGAATACATTCGGGCACGCTATGTTTTTCCCACGGTCAGCTCTACGTATCTTGCTGACTAAAAAGAACTCGTTCAAAAGAACGCTCAATATATGACATCCCAACGAGCTGATGAGATACCAGAACAGTCCCAAGCCCGACGTCAACAGCATGCTGAATATCTGGCATCTCAACGGGCTGCTGAGACACCAGAACAGTCAAGTTCGGCGTCTTCAGCAAGCGACATACAATTCGTCCCAAAGAGCGACAGAAACCGTTGAAGCAGCAGAATCTCGAAGACGCGCTGTTGCTGAAAGAGCACAACAACGACGTCAAATATTCACAAGAAACACGAGGGACGCACTGTTGCTGAAAGGGCACAACAACGACGCCAAATATTCACAAGAAACACGTGGGACCAGCGACGCGGGCCGGAACCGCTAGTATATCATATATCGGTATATATAAGTATATGCATATATACGTATACTTGTACCTCTATATGATATTCCCCACTCCACATATATACACCACCTACTTCTCGATTAAAAGGCCGCTGTCCACACGCCGATATCTTTACTTTCAGACTAAAGATTCTCGAGCGTATCAACAAATTAAGTGATTGAATCATAAAATGAATCAAAGTACTCATTTGGTTTTTGTTTTCGGTCTCTTCTAAGTTCTCGGATATCCATATCCGTTCTATAGTTCTCGAAATTGTCCCTTCAAAGCCTCACAAAACTTCGGCCAATTGACCTCGCATGTGGTACCGATAATAGCAATCGTCAAAAAGTACACTTCATTTCTGCATAAAAGTTGGAAGTCACCTCCGAGAGTCTCGATTTGTAAGAGCTTCCACTATTTTGTCAGGTCCCTGATATAAATCCATTGTATTTGAACTACCACTATTAGCCCTATTATTCGAAGGAGAAAACTGAATATGACTATTAGACAATCCAAGCAACTGACACTAGTCTGCTGCTCAACATGAGCCACAGTTACAATGGTAGCTGTCGGTTGTCGCACACTTAATTAACTAAAATTTGCATCGATTTTCGTTTCAATAAACCGCGTCATCTGCTCCGTAAAAGAGGTGAAATTGGATTTAAATATACCCAACTATTGCCGAAACTTTTACTGTTTCTGTCTGATCACCATTACCAGTTCTGGTTGAATCAGAGCCATATACTGACGCTGAGCTTTCTGCTCAAAGTCTTGTATGTAGTCTGGTAGTTTGTCCTAGCGTATTATTCGATTGTGACAAGATCTGCTTACATGTGCATGCTTACATTCGAGACATATTGCCGTTCACTGAAAATGTATTTTAATGCATGTCTTTTGAAAAATTCATCGCAAAAGTATTTAGAAAAATTATGCAGAAAAAAATTGTTGATGCGAGGAGATATATATATATAAAATAAATTATATATTGTATAAAATTAAATTAAGTAAGAAAAATAGCAATACAATAATAATAAACAAGTTAAACAAAAAATATTGTATAAAAAATAAACAAAAATTAGTTAATAAAAATAGTGACTAAAAAAATGTTGTGTACTATGAATGCACCAAAACTATTCTTAATTAGAGACTATATAATAAAAAAATGTAAATTTAATATAAATGCAATAAAACAATGAATACAACTTTTACAAGTCTTTAATTTTGTAGCAAGCGTATGTCGGTGGTAGTTTATAAAAACAACAACAATTTCAAACGATAAGCAAACAAAGAAAAGAGACAATAACGTATAGAAAAATTGAACTTTATCTATCTTTTAAAAATTTACTTTTTTTTTCTTCATTTTTATATGCAATCTGTCTTATTACAAATATTACAATTAAAATTGGCTAGCCGGATAGTTTGTTCCAGTGAGCCCAATCCATATATTTACATATTTATATGTTTTTAACTATATATTTGTTAATCTTTATGGGAGGTCCAGGACGTGAAATCTTTTTAGTCGTCTTCGAGAGTATGTGTTGTCTAATAGACCTAATGCTAAAACGTTGTCATGGTCATGTAGCCTATTTATGTACCTTTCTGCATTTGACTTTATTTCGACTTTGACCAGGGGTACTTTGAGATCTTTGTGGATATCATAATAATAATATAAAAAACAAAAAAAATAACGTTAACGGTTGAACCGAAGCTCTACTACCATTCACACGAAATTTTAAATCGTACTGTACAACATAAACATGGGGGGGTGAAATGGGAAAGTGGCCGCCCACTAGTAGATATGTATAAAGCGACCATCTATAAGATGCCACCATATAGAAATTCTGTGGGTTTGCACGGGAGTACCTCAAAAAGTAGGCGGGACACGCCCATTTTTGTATGTATATGAAGCAGCTGTTTACTAAGATCCAACAAATCGATTTTCGAGCTAATATTGATTTAAATAAATAAGTTTTCATACAAAAAGTGGACGGTGGATTTGTATGAGGGCTACACCAAAAAGTGGGCGGGACACGCCCATTAGTCTGTGTATGTTAAATGGCTGTCCATAAAAAGATAGCACATCGCAATTCATTGACAATTTATTGACTTTAATAAAAATTTTTTTCATACAAAACACAAAAGTGAGCAGCAGTTTTGTATGGGGGCTACCTTAAAAAGTGGGCGTGACGGGTTAATCTTGATACTCTATTAAACTGCCATACAAAGAAGTGTAAATTGGTCCCCACATACAGACGGACGCAAATAGCTAGATCGACTCGTCTCGTCGAGCTGAGCAAGAATATATATACTTTAGGGGTCTAAGATGCTTCCTTTAATGCGTTAAAAATTTGAAGACAAACTAATAATTCCTTTTCACACGACCAAAAAAAGGGCGAATGCATATAGTAGTCACTTGGTAAAAGGGATAAAAATCTATGACACTGATAATCCCGGTCCCGGCTGTATGGCGCGGAATCATGGACCCTGACATCAACGGATACAGCGTCTTTAGAAGTGTTCGAGAGAAAGATTCTTCGTAGGATTTTTGATCCCTTTTGAGTTGGCGTCGAGTTTAGGACCCGTATGAACAACGAGCTTCATGACATAGTCTAGCATATCTAGTGCCTGCACTGGGCTGGTCACCTCATTCGGATGAACTCCGAAGCTCTTGCACTAAAGGCTTTCGACGGAAACGAACTTGATTGATGGACGGCGTCAGAGAGTACATCCGAGCTTAAGATGACAAGATGAGGTCTATGATGACCTGAAGAAGCTCCAGCTTGCCAGCGACTGGCGCCGGCGCGCACTTACAGGCAACGACCCATAGACGGTTGTAGAGCCATCTAAATAAGTAATACGCAGTTATGTATTATTCCTTGTTTTTTGTTTTAAATATTTGTTTGATGTTTTCTCTTAAAATTTTACCAACAAAAACACTATAAAAAAAAACACACCTAACTGATGCCTGCCAACATATGTATTTGCAAGTGCGCACACAACAGTTTCGAGCTTAACGTCGAGCTCTCTACCGACAGGCTATATAATGTGAATCGCGTTTTAGAGTACGACAGAGATAGAGAATATTTTTTTCTCTATGCTATGCGGAATACGCTACATTATTAAATTTTTCGACCAATAAAGTGCATAGAAAGGTGTAAATTAGAAAATGAACAAATCATAATCCTTTTTTTACCATTTACACATAGGGTGAAATGGTATTATAAGTTTGTCTGAAAGTTTGTAACACATTAAGGGAGGCATCGTAGACCCCATAAAGTATATATATTCTTGATCAGCTTGACGAGATGAGTCGATCTAGCCATGTCCGTCTGTATGTCTGCCCGTCTGTCTGTCTGTATGTTGTTGCGCATTTTTTGGGCACCAATTTTTTCGCTATCCAGTTGAAAATTTACAGTTTATAGAGTATCAAGATTGACCCGCCACGCCCACTATTTGAGGTAGCCCCCATACAAACCCACCGACCACTTTTGACTTTTTGTATGAAAAACTTTTTTATTGTAGTCAATATCAACTTAATAATTGATATAGTAACTTAAATTAGCGGATGCTTGACATATACATTAATGGGTGGGACCGCCCACTGTTTGGAGTAGCCCCCATACAAACCTACTGCCCAATTTTGTGTTTTTATATGAGAAACTTTTTTGTTAAAGCCAATATTAGGTTGAAATGCGACGTGGTGCCTTTTAATGGATAGCTGCTTAACTTACATGGACTAATGGGCGTGTCGCGCCTACTTTTTGGGGTAGCCCCATACAAACACCTCCCACTTTTGTTTTTTTTATAAAAAAAAATTCTTTATTTAAATTAATATTTGCTTTAAATTCGATTTAGTGGATTTTAATGGACAACTGCTTCATATACATATGCAAATGGGCGTGTCCCGCAGCTCACTTTTATGCATTTGTATAAAAAACGTAACTATCAACTTGAAATTCGATATGACGGCATCTTATAGATGGTCGCTTCATACACATTTACTAATGGGCGTGTACGACCCACTTTTTGGAGCAGTCCCTTTTTAAACACCTCACATTTATGTTTTACAATACGAAGTTAACGTTTTTTTCTTATTTTATTGTTATTATGAGAGAGAGTTTTTGTGATTATTCGTGGGCTTTACCTGGTTATATCATTCACACATAGTGTGATATGGTATTATCAGTTTGAAAGTTTGTAACGCATTAAAGGAGCCATCGTAGGCCCCATAAAGTATATATATTCTTGATCAGCTCGGTCTGTCTGTCCGTCTGTATGTTGTTGAGAATTTTTTGGGGACCAATTTTTATGCTATCCAGATGAAATTTTGCACATATACTTCTTCTTATTGTAGTTTAATAGAGTATAAAGATTGACCTGCCACGATCACTATTTGTGCTAGCTCCGATACAAACCTACTGCCCACTTTTGACTTTTTGTAAGAAAACTTATTTATTAAAGTCTATATTAGGTTGAAATGCAATGTGTTGCCTTTTTATGGTCCACTATTTGGGGTAGCTCCCATACAAACCTATGGTCCACTTTTGACTTTTTGTAAGAAAAACTTTTTTATTAAAGTCAATATTAGGTTGAAATGCGATATGGTGCCTTTAAAGAGACAGCCGCTAAACATACATAGACAATTGGGCGTGGCCCGCCCACTTTTTAAGGTAGCCCCCATACAAACCCACCGTGCAATTTTGTGTTTTTTATGAAAAAATCCTTCATTTAGATCAATATTGGACAACCGCTTCTTATACATATACAAAGAGGCGTGTCCCGCCCAATTTTTGAGGTATAAACACACAGTTCACTTTTTTTCATTTGTATGGAATACGTCAATATCAACTTGAAATTCGATATGGCGGCATCTTACACATCTACTAGTGAGCGTGTACCACGCCCTATTTAAACCCCCACTTTTATGTATTATATTTATGTATTTATTATACAAAAACCCAATGTCTGTTTCTTGAAAATATAACCCCATACAAATATTTGGTTCATAAAAGAAACATTACGCAAGCTATAGGTTTCATTTAAAGTTTTATTCAAGCACTTTATTCATCGTCTCTATTAAAATGACTGATATCAAATAAAAAAAAACTTGACGAGGTAGATACCAACTGACGAAAGCATACTTGCAACTCACAAAACTTCTGATATTAATTTTGTGACGATATATTTATATTTTTCATTTTTATGGTTGGAATCGATTGTAATAAATTCGTTTGTCATATATCGTCACAAAATTGATATCAGAAATTTTGTGAGTTGCAAGTAGGCTCGTCACTTGTTTTTTACCTCGTCAAGATGGTTTTTTATTTGATATCATTAATTTTAATAGAGAAGATGAATAAAGTGCTTGGATTAAACTTTAAATGAAACCTATACCTAGCTTAAGGCTTTTTATATGAACCATAGATTTGTATGAGGCTATTTTTTTAATACGTCCGTTCTGAACATATGCAGAAAATTTTAACAGAACAAATTCAGACAGTAAGTTGAATAAAAGCTTGTAAAAAAAAAACATGAAAAGAGAAACCGAATATAATCCACGTCTGTACATACTTTACTCACCAAATACCATTGCTCCTTAAATAATGGGTCTGGAAAAATGTTGTGCAGACCGGCGGCCCTATACTGTATGCGGGGTGTACGCGGTAAAATTGTTCGATGGCTGTCTTCAGAATTAAATGTCAGTCGCATACTGGAGTCCGATGCACTACTGAATCCACTCGATTGAAGAATGTCATATGGGGCGATACCTGACAATTCCGGGAATGCATTATCTCGCTTATACCTCACTTTTTCGTGCTGTTGTTGCATCCACCGAACCTATAAGCGAATAGCTGGAGTATTCAAGATATTCAAAATTGATTACTAAGGATCAAATACCTACCTCTGGTTCAGCTTGAAGTGTGTTATGATGTTCATCGCTAATTCGCAACGATCGTTTTGAAACATGACGATGGTGAAACAAATAATAGTCTTTTAAAGCTCCGATCTATGGACAAGGATTTGAAAACAATGATGAAATTACTCCAAGCTGTTTCACATTCAATAGTAAAATTAGTATCATATACTCAAGACTAAGCCGCACGTGATTTTTACAAATCGCGCTTGACTCATTTAATAAGTAAATTTAATATTAAAATGTTTATTAATGTGTGAATGGACTAGTTTCATTACAAATGAGCAGAGTATCTAACCTTAGCCACAAAATAAATTTAGTGTTTTTCCTATGGAGAGAATAGTATCATATTTAGTCACAATGTTTGCAACGCCTTAAGGAGGCACCGGAGACCCCGTAAAGTATATACACTTCCTCGAAAAAGTCTGCATACACCACAAAAAAATTTGACATTTTAACTTTAACTTTAATCGTAAATATCTCAGCTAACGTTTTATGTATAGAATAAAATTTTGTTTTATTATATAGTTTAATAATTTCTCTTAACTAAAAATATTTGTACAGTGTTTTAGTGGCATAAACTATAGTACAAAACTCTGCATACAGGCTTCTTTTTTCGAAGAAAATGGTATGTTAATAACTGGTACCCTCTCTCGCAAGTACCTCCGTAAGACGTCATGGCGCAATTTTTTGTTGTATTTTCAGTTCTAATTTTTTTCCCAGCCCTCCAATATTATGCATTTTTTAATATTTTTGGAGGTAATGGTATGTTGGCGGATTCTGCGGTCAAGTAAGTCCCACAAATGGTCTATGGGAATCGGGTCCGGACATTGGGGAAGTGTCTTTAACTGATTTTTTATATTATTTAGGAGTTAGAGCTTTACTTTATGCGCACTGTCCTTGAGGCGTTGTCTTGCTGAAACCAAAACTCTTCTTCCAGCCCAAAAATCTGGAGCAAACTACCCTTAAAAACTTGGATATAACTAGTTTGGACCATTATTGATTCAATAAATGTTAGTCAGCCAACACCATTAGATGCCATACACCCCAAACCACAACTCCTTTTCCACCATGCTTTACGGTTGGCAATAAATTCTGCTTTTCGAATGCCGTACTGCTCTTTTTTCATACCAGGTTTTTTTCTTTTATCACGACAATACAAAATTTGCCCTATCCGAAAAAAAAAATTTTGTTCTAAAACTCTGGGGACTTGGAAACGTGAAACCATGATACCCAGATTTTTTTTTTAAATTTCAGGGCTGTAACACCGGAAATTATTTTTGAATACCTTTCTTCTACTTCTAGTTTCAGTTGGTGAGCTTGGAGCTTGGATTTTGTCCCACTAACTGAATGTCGCTTTTTTCTCTCTACTTTTTAAGAGAGCGGGACGACCTGATCATGGTTTTAGCAGGATGGAACGTGTATATATAGAAGTAACAAACATCCATCGTCTCAAACATTTGCATTTATAATATTAGCAAGATATAGTTTTTATATATATTTTTTTTTTGTACCATTAACACATAGTGTGAAATGGTATTATCATTTTGTCTGATAGTTTGTAACGCATTAAAGGAGGCATCGTACCCATAAAGTATATATATTCTTGATGAGCTCAACGAGCGGTTGAGTTTGTATGGGGCTACCCTAAAAATTGTGCGTGGCGGGTCACAGTCTGGGTACTCTATTAAACTGCAATAAAAATAAGTGTATGTGTAAATTTTCAACTAGATAGCATAAAAATTGGTCCTCAAAAAATGCGCAAAAGTGTTATGAAATTCAAAAGCAAAACTAAAAATGTCAAAATAAAACGTAAAAATGGGAAAACGAAAATGGGAATTTACCGCAGATTTACAAAATTGAAATATAATGAATAATGAAATATTATAATGAAAAATGAAATGGCGTTACTTGTAGTTTTTGCCATCAAGACTTTAATATTGCGCACAGCTTCTTCCCAAAAAATTGGTTAATTTTTCACTGAACCTCAAGCTGATAAATTTTCTTTACAAGCTGTCATAGTTGAAGGAGTTTGGACATATCATGTCATTTGCGAAAATCATAGTTTTTGTTCAGCTGATATCGTATCAAGAGTCTTACGAAATGTATACCAAATTCGAGGCAATTGCAATTAATATGTTTGCTCCTTATGTGCTTGAAAATAATCTAAATGAGAGCCGGTTTGTGAGTTGCTTGAGCAATGCAACCGATCATGAAAATTTGAAAATGTGTCCTTATTTTTCGTTGTTTTAATCCAGTAGCAGATGTGAAAGAAAAAGATGTGAAGCTGACCAAATAATCGAACGACAATTCTATATCCATTGCTGAGCTCGTAAGCATTGTAGTGACCACATTAGGTTTGAAAAAAAAATTCTTGGATTTGGTTCTAATAATACTTTAGTCAACTTTGGCGGCATTCAACGAGGTGGTGAAAACAATGTTTTTGCGAGCCTGAGCGAAAATAATCCCAACAAGTGGAATTGGATGTGCTTCGCAAATCATTCACAATGCCGGTTGTAATGGAATGATATTGGACGTTGACAAATCGAGTTCACAAATCGAGTCACACAACTGTAAATATTTTGCGGTGAATTCGACGTACAATTACAGAATGTTCTGACCTTTACAAAAACGCGCTTCCTTTGCCAACCATCAATTCGATTATAAGAATATATCCAGTACTGAAATAGTATTACAATAAGAGCAAATATTTCGGGTATGGGTGGCAGTGCAGTCAAACCCCGACAAAGATATGTCACTTGAAACTCTCTTCAAGAAACTGACGCTTCAAACTCGATGGCGCAGCAATTGCGCTAACTAACAATTGGCTACCAAATTGGTTAGTTAGCGTTAATTTCTAAGCCTAAACTCACCGAAATTAAACATATCACTCTCTCTCTCTTGCAAATTCGAATTTTAATACTTCACCTCAAATTGACATGGTCCTAGGAAATTATACTTTCCCATATATCCTGGTCGGCTGCAAATCTCAAACTCTCGGGTCTTTGATAACTCAAAACACCGTGTTCGGTTGGATTTTGAGTGGCCCAATTTCTTCTCAATGTGCACAATTATTTTCGAAACAGATTCTAATACATGTCTCAGTAAGCAGCTTAAACCCTTCTGGGAAATAGAAGAGGTTATCACACCTCTCCCAAGTCAGAATAATACACTGCGAAATCCCATAATAGCAAACGACGTCTCGTACTTCTGACGGTTGATATGTGGTCAAACTTTCGTTTAAAAAGGCCCATTCCGAAATGTTGCTTATCGACAATACGTTCGAGTTGATGCATCTCTAAAGAAAAAATTCGAACTTCAGGAACAATACAAAAAGGGGCTATCCGAATATGTATGGCTCTGTCAAATGCACAAGCTATAAGCAAGAGAAATTTGCAATGATGGAAAATACACAGTCTCACTACAAAATTCGGAGATGTTATCAACACCTATAAAAAGACTGGGCCTGCTCTACAGTCAGGTCTCTTGAGCATTATCCTCGATTGGCGGTTCTATCGATTCGCATTCAGTGGCGTTATCATTCACACAGATCACCGAAATTTCAACAAATTCTATTCCGCCAAGTTCCTAATGACCATGTTGAAGATTTTGTTCTCAAAACGGTAACCTTTGGTGTGAGCTGCGCTCCCTATCTCACAATTCGAACACTCCACTAGATCGCTCAAGACTGTATTGCAGAGTTCCCAACTACAACTCAGGTTTTGAAACACGAATGATATACACTTGGGAGTACATGAACTTTACGATGCTCTCAATGCTCAATATCAGTTAAGTTCAGCTCCTAATCGGCGCAGTTCCCGCTGAAAAAGAATGCAGCAAACCATCCTAATCTGCTACAGCATCTCCCCGACTATGTCTTACTGGATGCCGAATTTCTTAAAATTGAAGACAAAATCTCTGTGATAGCCCTCCTAGGTGTCCAAGCCTAGATCCAATATGCTTTGTGCCGGCAAAAGTGGATTTCAGCGTGAAATCAGGTATTTTTTATTGAATTGTAGGGTGTAGCTAAATGAATTGTATAACAACGCTAATTACATCGTACAAATCGATAAAAGAATAATTACTGCTTATTCAAATTCAACTTAACTATTGTAAAGTCAAAAGCATTTATGCATTGGTGATAGTGATGACAGCAACAGCAAATAAAACGCTCATACAATTAAACAAAAAACATAAAATAAAATGTATCATTCGAGTGTCTGTGTAAAACAATTAACACAACAAACGACATAAAAAAGTGTGTAATTCTGAGAGTCAAGTTAAAAAACAATGAATATTTTTCTATACAACAGCAACCCTGGCGTAAAAAATTCAGCGGCTAAGCGAGAGCGATCTAAGACCTGGAAAGAAAAACAGAGACAAGGGAAAAGTATATATGTACATATGTATGTATATTCTTATGAATCAATCGAGGAGTTTAAAATGTCAGTCACTACTTTCTTTTTTTCGTGTGACTTTTTTTATGTGACGCGGACGGAGAATAGACCCGTTTGATCACAAACGTTTATCGGCTTAGAAACAAGAGAAAATCACACTATCATATTCGCAGCTTGACATACTACACATCCACTAGCTCGAAAAAGTCTGCGTACACCACAAACAAATTTGAAATTTTAACTTTAATCGCAAATATCTCGGCTAATGTTTTATGTATTGAATTAAACTTTTTTTTATTATATAATTTACCCTTTCCCCAACCACCCCTTCGGCTGCATCATTCCTCTTCCCCTACCTCTCCTTACTTTTCCCCCCTTTTCCCCTGCCCCCATCGAATCCATTAACACGTATACAACATTTCATCCACCTATCTTAAATGGTACCCAGAGCGTTGCTGCAATTCCCCCTGCCTCTCTTACCACCGCTTCCCCTACCACCTCTTCCCAAACCACCACGTCTCATACCACTTCTTCCCAATACCTACTTCTCCCTACCCCCTTTCCATGCTCTCCTCGACCCCATTAATAAGTATATTCAATGTGGATGCTCTTTCGAGCATTTGCCGAAGCCGCGACTCCTTTTCTTGTTCCGTTTCTGTGGCTCTAGATGTTGATGCCATTTCGCGCATTTGCCGAAACCGCGACTCATGTTCTTGTTCCGTTTCTGTGGCTCTAGCTGTGGATGCCCTTCCGTTTCTGTGGCTCTAGATGTGGATGCTCTTTCGCGCATTTGCCGAAACCGCGACTCCTGTTCTTGTTCCGTTTCTGTGGCTCTAGATATGGATGCCCTTTCGCGCATTTGCTGAAGCCGCAACTCCTGTTCTTGTTCCGTTTCTGTGGCTCTAGATGTGGATGCCCTTTCGCGAATCATTTGCTGAAGCCGCAACTTCTGTTCTTGTTCCGTTTCTGTGGCTCTAGATGTGGATGCCCTTTCGCGCATTTGCCGAAGCCGCGAATCCTGTTCTTGTTCAGTTTCTGTGGCTCTAGATGTAGATGCCCATTCACGAAGATTTTGCATTCATCGGAATTTTCAACTGCTCTTTTTTCGCTCATCTTTTTTGATTTTGTGGTTTTTTTTACCAATGAATGCTTTTTTTGGTGGCATTTTTTTGAATTCGAATGAATTGAAAAACAAATGAAAATAATAAACGATAATAAGTCGATCGATCGCACACAATTTTATTTATTTACAAATGAAACACTGACAAAAAAGGAAAAAGTGACTGTCAAACAAATGAAACAAATGTTGTTGCTGTACTCTATCGTCATTAGAAAAATCTCTTAAAAAATTTTCTGTTTATCCAAACTTCACAGGACTATTTTGAATATTGCCACAAAATTTGATCAAAATCGGTTGAGTGGTTTCGGAGTCTATAGGGAATATACAAATATACATACTTCCATTTTTATATATATAGGTCAACTTCTCCTAACTAATAATATTTTTGCTGCATTTCAATACTTAAATTTATAGTTTTAATTCATTTTATGATATATCATGTAAGAAAAGCACTACCGCAAAAATCTGCGTATAGCTGCATACGACATGCATGGAATGAACGAATATGCGATTACCGCTACCTAAAAATATTATAAGAAATGGATTTTTCAATCAATTGGAGTGTCAAAAAAATGTTAATAGCGCCATAGCAACAGCAACGGAAATAAAAATTTGTGCGGATAGTGGAAAAATTCATTTAAAGCTATATTTTGAGGGAAAATCCTACAGAAGAATTGGAAAAGTAGTGGGCAGAGCCAAACCCCCAATCAGGTCGTCCATCTTTCTTAACAAAACGAGAGAAAAAACGCGACCATCAGTTAGTGCGACAGAATCCAAGGTTGTCTGCACACCAACTAGAAGGTATTAAAAAAAAACTGGGTAATCATGGTCGAGTTGCCTGTAAGAAGCCCTATATCTCAGCTGTAAATAAGCAGAAGCGCAAGATGTTTGCAAATAAGTACGTTTCCAAGCCCCTACAGTTTTGGAACAAGGTTCTTTTCTCGGATAGAGCAAATTTTGTATTTTCGGGTTAAAAGGCAAAAAGCTGGTATGAAGAAAGAGCTGCACGGCAATTGAAATGGAAAATTGTTTGCCAACCGTAAAACATGGTAAAGGAAAAATTGTGGTTTGGGGTATATGGCAGCCAATGGTGTTGGGAAACTAACATTTATTGAATCAATAATGGATCAAACTAGCTATATCCAAGTTTTAAAGGATAATTTGCTGTAAAACTCCCAGAAGTTGGAGCTGCAAGAAGAGTTTTGGTTTCGGCAAGACATTACCCCAAGCACAGTAAAGCTCTGGCTCCTTTATAATATAAAAAAATCAGTTGAGGACACCCAACCAATGTACGGACCTGATTCCCAACAGAGTATTTGTGGGTCTTGCTCGAACACAGAATCGGGAAACACACCATTACCTCCAAAAAAAAAAAAGGAAAAAGACATAATAATGAGGAATGGAAAAAAATTACAACTGAAGATACACAAAAAATGTGTGGACTCCATGCCAAGACGTCTTACGGATGTACTGGCGAGAAAGCGCTATCCTACCAGTTATTAGCACATCATAGATATATAGATAGATCAGACGAATACGGAGGGTGGTCGATGAGACAAATCTCTTCTTTTTTTTATCATCATTTAACTGATATGGAACAAAACGTGCACACACCTTTCTTTTACAAATTGTTTCCCCTTCATTGCTGTTAGAGCAGATCAGAAAATATTCCAAGCAAAAGTTCTACAGTTGCGAGAGGTTGAAATATAGTTTCATCAAAAGGTGAAACGAAAACTAATAGGAAAACAACTCTGGACTCAAAAATAACAAGGTAATAAAAGTTCGGCAGAAATAGTGTATTTATCTATATTTTTATGGTGTTTTAGATTATTTCTTCATTCGGTCACTCTTTACATAAAAAGTGTACTAGTGCACAATAAAACAATAAAAAAGAACAACAGTGAATAATGCAAAGACAATTGCTTTGGCATGTCATGCGCAAATGGTGAATATACTCAATGCATGCATTGTTAAAATGCTTTTCTCTATTGATTCTCTATATTTTAATAGAAACATAAACAAAAGTCAAGTGTGACCTATACGAGTCGATGTGAAAAATGTTTCTGTATGTATATAACTATCCCTTTCGTAAGGTCTCTGTCGTGTTTAGAATCCCAGAGTAATGAAGCGGAAAACAATTTGCTAATTGTTATTCTTGAGTCATACGGCCAGCTGCTTTCGAAAGAAGAAAAATGTACCTTTCTAACACTGCCAACATTTAATAGAAGGCGCTACGTGTTCTATGATTTAAATTAAAAGTTCAGTTATTTTAGATATGTACGTACATATGTATCTCATCAGCTGCATCTATTCCTCTCTCCAAAGAAAGTGTATAAAGTCACCAGCACACACCCATTGAAATCACTTAATAAAACAAAATATTTTAAATGGTACACACATTAATCTACAACTTAACATTTTTTTAAACTGCTCATGCATGTAAACTATAACTACAATACACAAACATACACAGAAATTTGCGCGAAAAATTGTACACGTCTATTTATCGGATATTATCTCCGTAATCGGCATTCACTCAATTGTATTGCGTTTCCACTCTAGCAATTTGCTCGGTCATATCATGGTACAATTATAAGGTAAAGCCGTCACCTCTGACCAGGGTATGTCAATAAAAACGCGTAAGATAGAAAGAGAAGCACGATTATTTGCTTGCTTTGAGTTTTTCTTGTGTTTCGTTTGTTTTTGCATGTGTGTGGATCTATGAAAATAAAGCAACTAGAATTGTTCATCGATATTATTTAGGTTTTTAAATAAAACAAAGAAATGTAGAAAGAATAAATTTTATTATAAAAAAAAAAAATTTTCCTTAATATGAAAATATTATTTTTATTGGCAGCAAAATTTTTAACGTCTTCCGATGCCCCATTGGTTTTTGTAACAAAACACAAGGATAAATCAACAACATTTGCGCATCCATGATACAATACAATACTTATTGTACGATGCGCACAGCAATAAAGATAAATTTGTCCGCGAACAAACCGTTCAGCACAAGCATTCAAAGTGCACTAACGTCTTGCATATGAAATCGAGAGCAATGACACTGAAATCTTTGCCTTATTATTATACCATGGGGCATATTAAGTGCATTTCACTGAATTTCTTTTTTGTACGTTTCCACTTACAAAATTTGCTCTTTTCTATTATTATATTATATTCTCGGTAATTTTTTAGGGCGACCAACAGTGTCGAAGTAAAATTTATAATGAAGTTTTAAAATTGTATTTAATAATAAAAAATAAATGAATAAATAAAAAATAATATCTTTCTTTTATTAAAAAAAACAAAAGCTCTTATACATAGGCACTCAAAATACTCCTTTTTTGAAGTTCACAACTTTCCCTCAAATCATTCAAATTGATTCGTATAAAGACTTCAAAGTAAAGTTAGAGATTCTTCCCATTTCGTGCACCTTGTTTGAAGCATTTGATGGCACTCCAACTGAAAACGAGGTATAAATCCATGAAGATGATACTCAGCAACGTATGCAGCAAGTAACAGATATGTAGTGCTGCCTACTGTTTAGAAGTTTTTTCCCTTCGTGCTCTAGTTGACCAAGGGTCTCAGAGAAATTTTATCTCATCAAAAGTCCAAAAAAAAGAAGTACAGATTTCGGTTGAAGCAGTAGTTTGAAATAAACTTACAAACTTCGAGCCTTCTGTCTCGATAAATAATCCAGAGATTTCAGAAGTACTGAACCTGCATTTGGCAGATCCCAATTTTTTTTTTTTTTTATTATTGCTCAAATAGATTTTATCATCGGTAGTGAACTTCTTCCTCAAAATATGTTCAGTAGCAACCAAGCTCAATGAAGTGGTTCGCTTTTGTCCCAGGAAACCATATTCGTCTGGATTCTTAGTGGCCCTCACTCCAATACCGTCTCTGCCTTCGCTATCCTGTTATCTACGAAATTGGAAAGTGATTTTACCTCCGCGTTGAGGCAATTCTGGGAGATTGAAAATATTCCTGCCGATCGACATATATCAGACGTACATGTATACTGCGAACCTGATTATACTTACTTATTTAGGTGGCTCTACAATCGTCTTTCGATCAAGGCCGCACGTAGGAAAGCGCACCATTCGATGTAGTTTATGCGCGCAAGCGCTAGTCGCTAGCAATCCGGAGCATCTTCAGATCATCATTGACCTGATCTTGCCATCTTAAGGTCTGACGTCCTCTCTGACGCCGTCCACCAATCAAGTTCTGGTTTCCGTTGTAAACCTTTAGTGCTGGAGCTTCAGTCTGCACAACAAAGTCAGACTAAACAAAGCCATACTTAAGCCGGTCTGGACTTACGGCATCTAGCTATGGGGTGTGGCAGCTGTATCAAATATCGAAATACTTCAACGGTATCAAAACATCATCTTAGGAAAATCACTCGAGCTCCGTGGTATATACGCAATGACAATATTCATAACGATCTTCAGATGCCAAGTATAGCTGAAGAAATCAAGAGACATAGCACCAGATACATAGAAAAACTTTATTTTATTGTACTTGATAATTCAACAACAACGAGGCGGATTCAGCGAGTGCACCCGTTAGATCTGTCATGTTCAAGGACATAGGTTAAGATTAGGTTATTATATGTTAATATCATATGTAAAATCATGTAAAACGTAAATGTGAAAATTAAGTACTCAGAAAATTTTATTAGATTACCTGCATCGAACTGATGGCAAATAAAATGATAATAAAAAAATAAAAGTGCTAGAGCTTCTGGCATACCCAATGACCTCATTGGCAGCCGCATCCATGGAGTGGGTGATATGTCTCACCTATTACTTCAGAAGCCGGAGAGGTTTCCCGGAACAGTTGACAGAGTTTGGCTGAAAAGGCTTTGGCGGTCTGTTATGATAGCAGCTTTCCAACGTCCAGCTTTCGTTGAGTGTTGGGACGTGCACCATGCTGACCCTGGTGAGTACCTTGGCTGCCACAAGGTAGTGGTCCGCGTTAATGTTGGGACCTTGTACCGTTCGCACACCCAACACGCTCGATGCGAGCCTACCGTCGATCACAACCTGATCAATTTGGTTGCGTATATCTTGATCGGGACTGCGCCAAATATAGTCTTGTGTATGTAACGGTGTGGAAATCTGCTGCTACTGATTTCCATGTTCCGACCTGCGGCTAAATCGATTAGCATCTTTCCATTACTGGAGGTTTTTCCCTCACCAATTTTGGCGTTGAAATCGCCAAGCACGATTTAAACAATTTAAACGGCTCTCGTAAAGATGTTCGAGACGCTCATAAACGTCTTTCCACATTCGCTGGATATCTGCGCCAGCCCTGCGGAGGAGCAGGACATTCCAGGTGCATATCCGTAAATCATGGTCCTTAAATCGTCTGCGGGTATCGTCATCATTAGGGAATCGTTTCCTAGGCTTCCTATGTGTGTTCACAGGTAAATGTTGTTTTGCTGTGGCGGGATCCAAACCCAGTCCACCAACTCCTAATTGAGGAGAGTGGTTGTATTCTCACAATTTGCTCACCACGGAGATTTTGTGGCTCAATCAAGGGATACGTGTCCTAACGGACGTTTGTGAGTTGCTTGGGCCTTTTGCAAAAGAATAGTAATTTGACCGCTCCCAGGAGAATAGCCAAAGAACTTTCCACTGATGTAAACGACCCCATCCCTCGGTTTATACGGAAACTATATATCGCCAGCCCGATGGCAGATTTACTGTGCGGCTCCCATTTTGGCCCGATTTTCATAAAACCTATCGCTAGGTTCATCTCGGATGTAGACTACTCTTCCAAAGAAGCCTGAGCTAGAGGCGCAGTATAATGCAGTGTTGCTGGAGTATCGCTCCCTTGGGCATATGACCGAAACGGTCTATGATGACCTGAAGAAGCTCCGGATTGCCAGCGACTGGCGCCGGCGCGCACTAAACTACACCGAATGGTGCGCTTTCCTACGCGCGGCCTTGACCATCTCTATTTCGCTGTTACCACCATACCAGCTGTTAACACCCTGTTGCTTGACATATCTGTTGTCTCGCTCTGTGACATTCACGATCGCATTGACTCCCTAGTTTTGGCACAGCTGTGACAACATCAGCTGAGCATAAGTTTTGTGAGCATGAAATTTAACGGAAATTTCATTCCCTCACAAACTTATTTGTTTTGTATTCACTGCGGAATGTGTACACCATATACATCCGTACCGGGGTGAGAACAAGTCAAAAGCAAACAATTTAATTTCTTATGTCATTTCCTTTAGGTTATAAGGTAGTTCTTAAGAAACCCAGCTTTCTGCTTATTGTTTATTTTAAGAAAACTCATAGGCATCGACGCAACTATGAAGCAAAGTTACTGATGCCAAACAAGCGTACGGTTACGCAATAAATATTGAGAGCCGAAATCAAGATGATGTTCTTATCACATTGAAATATATCTGGCGAAACGTTCCGCCACCGTTTGGTAATTCCAGGAGGCCATAAGTTCATGAAAGAGGACCGAGGACGTTCCACACTTACGAGGGCAAGAGTTAAATAATCATAATTTTACTTTGTGAATTAGTGTCCGGCCACGACAAGTTAACGGCAATTTTTTATTAAATATCGAATGATTCCTGTTCGCCAATAGTAACTGCAGTTGATCGTATCAAGTAGTATTGTATTCTGAACAACAATAAAAATTAAGATCAAAGACATCAGGTGATCTAGCCATCGAAAACATTGGCGATAAGATGTAACGGTGGACACGCAACAGCAGAGACAGCAACAGTAGAGTTACGTTCCAAGCACGACTGGGTTTTCGCCCCAAACCGATCTGCACAAGAAGATTGTCTAACAGTCAAAGGTTGTCCAACTCAGCTCAAGTGGCTGTATCAGGTATATATGTATACAATTTTTTATATGGAGTCAACAGTTCTGTCGGCGCAACTGTTGAAGATACTCCTGTGCCGCGCCGGCATTGAGAGGAACCCGGGACTGGTTCTGCTCTGTTTGTGAGAGGAAGATTTTCAGGAATGCAACCTCGGTCCAGTGTTCTAGATGTGGCAGATGGTGCCACCTAAAATCTTGTTCGGGCCTCCAATCTCATAGAGACTGGACAGAGCAATTTGTTGCTAGCTGCTGCTTAGGTAACTGTAATTCTGTTACCAATGATAGCACAGCTGTTGTACCTACATCTAATGCAAGTGGAACAACCTCCTCCTCGCAAGCAACTTGAGCAGCGATTTAACTCTTTTAGAGTTATGCAACTCAATTGTAATGGTCTGCGTGGGAAGGTGGCTGAGAATGTGGACCACATGGTGCGTCATGACGTCTTAATTGCAGCAGTGCAAGAGACCAAGCTCACAGACTCATGTCGGCCGGCATCTGTGGCTGACTGTAATATAGTCAGGTAGGACAAAAACAGAAACAGTGGAGGAGGACTGGCATTCATCGTTCATCGAACAGTGAATTTCAGACCTTTTTCACTGCCTTCTGTTGGTCAACAGAATTCATTTCTGGAGACACAATGTCTGGCTACAACGTCTCCGGAGATGTCGAGATTGTGTTTGTGAACTTATATCTTCCACCAGTCAACAGCTGCGAACCTGGGTACAATCCGATTTTGAGCCATATCCTGCAAGGGGATCATAGAGTTATTCTCGGTGATTTCAATGCACACCATGAGATGTTGTTCTCGGAATTAGGTAATGACCTTAGGGGTATTAGTATAGCGGACCAGATAGATAGTTCTCCTTTTTGTACGATCAATGAGGATTGTGCAACCAGGATGAGTACTACCACATCCAGCTCCCCTGATTTAACAGTCGTCAGTGAATCGCTTATTCCATACTCTGAGTGGTCGATTGATGTAACGTTGGGCTCGGACCATATCCCTATTGTGATTAGCATTACTCGTCCGGAAGATTTTGTTGAATCGGATCGTCGAGTCTTTGTGAACTACAATAGGGCTGACTGGACTGCGTTTACACGTTGTATTGATCAATCAATCAGCGGTCTTTTGCCTCCTAATGATGTTAAGGTAGGTGAAAGAATTCTTAGAGACGCGATCACTAAGGCTGCAAAGAGGCATATTCCTGCTGGCAGGTTTCCTAATATTAGGCCAGGCTTTCCAGCGGAAGCTGCACGCTTAGCGACCTTGCGTGATCAAATTCGTGCCAATGATCCGGGTGATAGTCGTATTGCCTTGTTGTCTCGCAATGTGAACAATCTCGTTGCGGAACATAGAAAGGCAAAATGGCTAGAGCACTTGGATAATTGTGACTCGGGTTCACAAAGTCTGTGGAACACCATTAAAAAGATATCTGGTGTACCGCAGAATAGAGCTCTTTCATCTGTCAGATTTGATGGAGTGCAAATAGGATCGTCAAAAAAGTGTGCCACCTATTTCTGCAGACAGTTCGTGCAACACCCTTCTCAGCAGAATAGGTTAAAGCGTAAATCCATACGTCATGTTAGAAGGAAAAAAGGACATGAAGATTTGGTGGATTTTACATGTAAGGAGGTTCTTGCTGCTATAGGGAAAGCAAAAGCTGAAGCACCTTGGGCCTATAGCGGTAGAATACCTCACGCACGTGTTAAACCTATCCATTTCCCAGTTAATTGTCCCTGATGTATGGAAGGTAGCAATGATTGTACCTCTCTTAAAACCTGGCAGTGAAGCTGATCTTGGTTCCTCTTATAGGCCCATATCGCTTCTTTCACCTGTAGTGAAAGTTCTTGTCATTATTACTTCCTTCAATGACAGAACACTGCCTTCTAGCAGATCATCAGCACGGTTTTAGGAAATTTCGTGGTACGACTTCAGCACTAAGCGAAATCACTACTTTTATAGCTGATGGACTCAACAAGCCGAGGCCATGCGAACGTACAGTGATGGTGGCTCTAGACTTGAACAAGGCATTTGACACAGTTGATCATGCAATCTTGTTTCAAGACCTGGACTGCACCTCACTACCCGATAGAAGGGTATACGTTGAGTTAAGGGGTGTGAGGTCGGGTTATCGTAAGTTAAAGATAGGTGTTCCACGGGGTGGGGTTCTCTCTCCTCTTCTGTTCAACCTTTATTTTTCAAAGATGCCATTTCCACCTCCCCATATAAAACTAGTGACCTATGCGGATGATTGTTCCGTTTTATCATCGGGCGGGAATGTAGATGATATCTGTGCGAGAATTAACATTTATTTGGATAATTTATTAAATTTTTTCAATGCTCGCAACCTTAGGCTTTCAACTCATAAGTCATCTGCTTCCATTTTCACTTCCTGGAGGTGAGAATGGAACTAGATATCTTTGTTGGAGGTCTAAGGGTTCCTACTGTCCAGTACCCGATGATATTGGGAACTACATTTGACCCATTGCTTAGATTCTCGGCTCATGCAAGGACAAGGAGACTATATTAACAACTTATAAAGCTATTGGACGTTGTGTCCTAAATTATGCTGCTCCTGTATGGACTCCATTCCTGAGTAAGACTCAATGGCAAAGCCTGCAAAGAAGTCAGAATAGTGTGCTGAGGAATGCCACTGGTTGTTTGCAAATGACCCATGAGGATCATTTGCACAATGAAGCGATGATACTTCCTGTTCATCAACATAATGAGCTGCTTTCAAAGCAGTTCTTGTTGGGTGCGTACAGAGGTGATCATCCGAACCATGGCACCCTCACTAAATCAGCGCCTACCCGAATAAGATCGGATATCAGGATATATAAGTCGAGCATAAATCGCTTTATCACTGTTAGCAATATAGAGGAGTATGAGTACACTTCTGGAAGGGCCCAATTGCATAAAGATGCAACTGAACATGCCATACGCTCTTATAGGACAATATTATATTAGGTGGAAGATTTCCGCCTATTCATGAGAGCAAAAAACATCTCCCTCGTAGCACCAGGACGAAACTTGCACAGTTAAGATCCGGATGGAGCGTTATGCTCGAGTGCTACAGGGAAAGAATTGGGATAAGCAATACTAATTGCTGCCCTGATTGCGGTCAATCACCGCATGACACTATTCATTTGTTCAATTGCCCGTCCCATCCGACACAATTGAGCCCTTTAGACCTCTGGTTACGACCAGAAGATGTTGTTTTTTTCATAGACCTTGACACCTGAGGTTTGCATTTCGGTCTGTCTTTCTCTTACTTTCACAAATATTGCTTTGCACCACTAAATTCATTTTATATATAATAAATTGTGTATATACAATTTCCTGATGCAGCTCACACGAAGCTGTTACAACAACAACAACAACAACAAAAGTAGAGTTAGGTTTAGAGTATTATTAAGAAGGTGTAACAATTTAGTCTTTAAACGGAGTTCAAAAAATAAAGTATAATTTATAAAAACTTATATTCAATATATATATATATATATTAGGGTGTCCTTTATTTACCAATTTGGTTTTTGACTTTGAAACGCCCCTTCAATTTTTAGTTTATAACCTAAAAAGATACATCAGACCCAGCTCTTAATATTGATATTAATATTTGGTACGTTGCGCAATTAATTTCTTCATTTCTAAACCAGTTCATTCATCGCTGTGGCAACCAATTATTTTTGTAGTAAATCGAACGCTCTACAAAAACCCTTCAAAATTTTTTTTCGATAAATTCACGTGTCAGAATATTACAGTGCTGATAAAGTTTTTTTATGTATCTGGTGCTATGTCTCTTGATTTCTTCAGCTATACTTGGCATCTAAAGATCGTTATGAATATTGTTATTGCGTACATACCACGGAGCTCGAGTTATTTTCCTAAGGGTGATGTTTTGATACCTGAGAACGAATTATCATCCTATCGCCCTATCAGTCTGCTGGCGGTACTCTCAAAAATATTCGAAAGAATATATCTTCGTAGAGTGCTACCGACACTAGAAGGCGATATTCTCCCCGACCATCAATTCGGGTTTCGACGAAGGTATGGAACTCCAGAGCAAGTTCACAGTATCGTTGAATTCATTGAAAATTATTTTGAAGAGAAACAGTTCTGTTCGGCCGTATTCCTTGATGTGAAACAAGCCTTTGACCGCGTATGGCACAAAATAAAAATGACATTATCCTGCACAGAGTTCCGCTTTCTTCGATCATATTTACAGGGCAGAAGCTTCTACGTGAGACACGAAAACGCCACATATGAGTTAAAAAGCATACAGGCAGGAGTGCCTCAAGGAAGCGTGCTGGGCACATTACTTTACACCATATACACAGCGGACATGCCCGACTCTGCCTGCAATGAAGTAACTATAGCGACATATGCTGACGATACAGAAATTCTTGCTACAGCTTCCAGTGCTAAAGCAGCAACTCAATTGCTTCAAAACCAACTGAACAAAACCCAAGACTGGATGAACAAGTGGAATATCGCAGTAAACGCAGCCAAGTCCGTTCATGTCTTATTCGCACTTCGACATAAGGGTAACGATCGGGCCCGCTTTAATGGCGGGGTGATTCCTAAACGAAACAAAGTCAATTATCTAGGCTTTTGGCTTGACAAAAGGCTAACTTTTACAGACCATATAGTGGCGAAAAGGAAGCAATTAGACCTAAAAACGCTTCAGATGTATTGGCTATTAGGCAAAAAATCTATGTTTAGTCTGAACAACAAAGTCATATCAGTGGCAGCTGTAATATATAGATGTATTTATTTATTTATATATATATATATATATATATATATATATATATATATATATATATATATATATATATATATATATATATATATATATATATATATATATATATATATATATATATATAATATAATATATATATATATATATATATATATATATATATATATAAATAAATAAATATACGATGTATTTATTAGTTAAACGATTTAATGACACAACCTTTTGCATACAAGGTTCACTTAAGACTAAAAATGTTGCGCAGCAGCAGAACGAGAGAGCCGATAATTACAAGTAGTGGGTTGAGCACGCTCTCTCTCGTTCTCTTGAGAGAGTCGAATAGGAAATATCAGCTTATCATAACAATATTTTCAACAATAAGAAATAATATTTTTTATTTAATACTGATCTTAAAAGTATTTCACAAATTTAAAAAAAGTTATTAATTAAATACCGCTAAATTGACTTTTTGTTTCTCTCTTAAATGGGTGCAATCAATGGTGTACAAATTTTGGACTGCATTAGAATTAAATGGACTGCATTTCATTTTGATTTCAAAGTAAACATTATCGCTGCATTTTATATTTATTGAAGAAAATTTCTTAATTTTTATACTTTTGCAACTTTTTAAATGACTTGATTGCCGTAAAGATGTTCCATTCATGTATTCCTGCAAGAGAGAAGTTTTTTTTGTTTATGACAACGAGCTCTTCAGTGAAACTATGAAACTTTTTTCCATTTATTGTTAATGACCTGGTCACACGGTCTAATATTTTCGTGTCATGTTATCTGAATTGTTTTTCATGCATACTTTGTGGTCAAAAGAGGCGCATGAAATTTGAAAGCAACATTTTCAGTGTTAACCAGTGGCAGCAGAATCGCATTTATAACACTAGTGCACTAGCATTTATAATGGATAAAACCGTGCAAATTTGTGCTATATTAGCAATTCATGCACTTAATAAAAAAAATTCGTATATAAAAGCAAAAAGCTGAAGAGAAATTAGAAAAAATTCGTGCACGTAACATTTTGTGTCGGAAATGGTTGCTGCGACCAACAAGTGCAGAGAAAGAAGTTAAACAGCTGATGTTTACTTTTTGCATGTTTAAAAATACTGATTACTACTTTTTGCAACACTTTACAACGCTGTTAACAAAATGACACGGAAATCTTACACGAAATAGAAAAGGAGCTATTTCCAAAAATGTCGCGAGACATTGATGACGAGATATATTTTTCATACGAGGTGGCGCAACTATCGTAGCAATTCGACATGTACATATAAGACCGTGTGACCAGGCCATAAGAGAAAAAAAAAACGATAGCTGTACTTAGTTTTTTTGTGAAATCAAAATTAATGGACGACTGCTGAAAGAGGCTCCAGACTTAGTAATAAAATATATTCGAAATTTATTTAATGCAATTTTCAAACTTAATTACTTCCCAAAGGCTTTTAAAGTTGCGGAAGTAATTGCTATCCCAAACCAGGTAAAGATGCATCATTTGCATCTTCATAAAGACCAATTAGCTTGCTTCCGATACTGTCCAAAGTATTTGAAAAAATTTTTCGATCCAGACTAATTCCCATATTGGAAAGTAGTACCATACCAGACCATCAATTTGGCTTCCGCCGGAATCACTCGACTGTACAACAAGTCCATAGAGTTACAAATAAAATCCTAAACGACATCGACGACAAGAAGTTCTGCATAGGAGTGTTCATAGACGTAGAAAAGGCATTCGATAAGGTCTGGCATGAAGGCCTAATTTTAAAGCCCTTCAAGTGGTTTCCAGAAAACATAGCTCAAATTCTTGCAAGCTATATCAAAGACAGAGTATTCTTTGTGAGGTACAAAGAAGAATATTCCACTCTCAGGAAAATAAATACAGGCGTACCTCAAGGAAGCGTGCTAGGTCCGCTTTTATACACTATTTTCACAGCAGATATGCCGACCCCATCTGAAAACTCTTCAATGCTAGCAACTTTCGCTGATGATACAATCTTGCTAAGTGCTGACTGCAGTAGCCACATTGTAAAGAAATGTAAACTCTACGCTAGATTGGTTTAATAAATGGAAAATTAAAATAAACAACACTAAAACGGTACAAGTGATATACACTACCAAAACCAAATTTACTCCAATCCACTTGAAAATCCATGGTAATGACGTAACTATTGCAAACATAGCAAAATATCTAGGCCTATATATTGACAGCAAGCTGATTTGGAAGTACCACATTAAAAAAAAACCCGATCATATCAAGCAAAGAAGTAAACAATTATACTGGATTTTAAATAGGAACTGAAGAATATCCCTGAAAAACAAGCTATTAATCTATAAATCTATAATAAAACCAATTTGCACCAATGGAGCCCAAATATGGGGAACTGCGAAAAAATCAAACACGGCGTTTATTCAGAGACAACAATCAAAAATCCTCCGTCTTATCACGAATGCGGAGTGGTATATAACCAACATGGATTTACATAGGGACTTAGACATCCCAACGGTGGAAGAAGAGGTTGTAAACATAAGCAGAAAATACCAAACTAAATTACAATTAGATTCGAACAAACAAATAAAAGACCTACCCGTGCAAGAACTATTGCGTAAAAGAAGACTACAAAGGACGAGGCCTGTTGATTTAGTTTAATACATATGAATAACTTAGTACAATAATTAATGATTATGTTTTAAAATAAACTTTTATGAATAGTCATTTAAGTTAATTGTAGCCCACCTAGCTCACTTAAATCATGTACTTAAAGTCAATTTATGATTATTTAAGACAGACGTACAATAAAATTGGGAGAAATAAAAAAAAAAAAAATATTTTTTAAAAAACTTTTTTTATGTTAAACTTTTGCAGAACGGTTCAATTAATTTAGTTTCTCTAGTCAGAGAATTTTCTCTCTGACAGACAAAGGGAAAGTCGGACAAACATGGGTAGATCGATTCGTCGTGCTTATCACGAATATATCTACATTATGCGGTCTCCAATTGATGATGGTGTGGTTTTCAGAAGACCACATTAGTGGTGAAACTTGTAAAGGACTCCCGGTTGTCCTGGGTCAAAGGCTGGGATAGCTCAGCTTTTCCAGAGTTTGCTTTACATAAATTTGTATTTGCAGACCCTGAGGTAAGGAAACACTTTATTTTTGTTTAATTTAATTATTATTTCCGCCTTTATTTATGTTGATTATTCTTATTTATCCTTGCTTATTTCGTTTATCTTTACGTTGTATTCGTTTCTTCTCTCTCTGCTGGTGTGTTTGGTGACTGTTCCGTTCAGTCTATTTCGGTCCTTCACTGCTACACTCGGCTGTGTCATGAATGATCTGTGTGCCAACCAACCGTTCTAGCGTCAGCTGGTATCCCGCAGTGATGTCTTTTGTGGACTTAAACCCCAAGGACTTCACTGGGCACTCAATATCCTCGTGACAGTACGAGTCGTATTCCTCCTCAAATAACCAAATCCTACCCCACCACCAATGCTTTTATCATTACAGCCTTGTAATGGCCGGTGACGTCATCAACCATAACAGCCCGAAGTTCATAATTCTGCTACTGCTGTTAACATTTCCCTCTTCTGTAGTATTTACCATCTCTATTTCGCTGTTACCACCATACCAGCTGTTAACACCCTGTTGCTTGACATATCTGTTGTCTCGCTCTGTGACATTCACGATCGCATTGACTCCCTAGTTTTGGCACAGCTGTGACAACATCAGCTGAGCATAAGTTTTGTGAGCATGAAATTTAACGGAAATTTCATTCCCTCACAAACTTATTTGTTTTGTATTCACTGCGGAATGTGTACACCATATACATCCGTTCCGGGGTGAGAACAAGTCAAAAGCAAACAATTTAATTTCTTATGTCATTTCCTTTAGGTTATAAGGTAGTTCTTAAGAAACCCAGCTTTCTGCTTATTGTTTATTTTAAGAAAACTCATAGGCATCGACGCAACTATGAAGCAAAGTTACTGATGCCAAACAAGCGTACGGTTACGCAATAAATATTGAGAGCCGAAATCAAGATGATGTTCTTATCACACTGAAATATATCTGGCGAAACGTTCCGTTTGGTAATTCCAGGAGGCCATAAGTTCATGAAAGAAGACCGAGGACGTTCCACACTTACGAGGGCAAGAGTTAAATAATCATAATTTTACTTTGTGAATTAGTGTCCGGCCACGACAAGTTAACGGCAATTTTTTATTAAATATCGAATGATTCCTGTTCGCCAATAGTAACTGCAGTTGATCGTATCAAGTAGTATTGTATTCTGAACAACAATAAAAATTAAGATCAAAGACATCAGGTGATCTAGCCATCGAAAACATTGGCGATAAGATGTAACGGTGGACACGCAACAGCAGAGACAGCAACAGTAGAGTTACGTTCCAAGCACGACTGGGTTTTCGCCCCAAACCGATCTGCACAAGAAGATTGTCTAACAGTCAAAGGTTGTCCAACTCAGCTCAAGTGGCTGTATCAGGTATATATGTATACAATTTTTTATATGGAGTCAACAGTTCTGTCGGCGCAACTGTTGAAGATACTCCTGTGCCGCGCCGGCATTGAGAGGAACCCGGGACTGGTTCTGCTCTGTTTGTGAGAGGAAGATTTTCAGGAATGCAACCTCGGTCCAGTGTTCTAGATGTGGCAGATGGTGCCACCTAAGATCTTGTTCGGGCCTCCAATCTCATAGAGACTGGACAGAGCAATTTGTTGCTAGCTGCTGCTTAGGTAACTGTAATTCTGTTACCAATGATAGCACAGCTGTTGTACCTACATCTAATGCAAGTGGAACAACCTCCTCCTCGCAAGCAACTTGAGCAGCGATTTAACTCTTTTAGAGTTATGCAACTCAATTGTAATGGTCTGCGTGGGAAGGTGGCTGAGAATGTGGACCACATGGTGCGTCATGACGTCTTAATTGCAGCAGTGCAAGAGACCAAGCTCACAGACTCATGTCGGCCGGCATCTGTGGCTGACTGTAATATAGTCAGGTAGGACAAAAACAGAAACAGTGGAGGAGGACTGGCATTCATCGTTCATCGAACAGTGAATTTCAGACCTTTTTCACTGCCTTCTGTTGGTCAACAGAATTCATTTCTGGAGACACAATGTCTGGCTACAACGTCTCCGGAGATGTCGAGATTGTGTTTGTGAACTTATATCTTCCACCAGTCAACAGCTGCGAACCTGGGTACAATCCGATTTTGAGCCATATCCTGCAAGGGGATCATAGAGTTATTCTCGGTGATTTCAATGCACACCATGAGATGTTGTTCTCGGAATTAGGTAATGACCTTAGGGGTATTAGTATAGCGGACCAGATAGATAGTTCTCCTTTTTGTACGATCAATGAGGATTGTGCAACCAGGATGAGTACTACCACATCCAGCTCCCCTGATTTAACAGTCGTCAGTGAATCGCTTATTCCATACTCTGAGTGGTCGATTGATGTAGCGTTGGGCTCGGACCATATCCCTATTGTGATTAGCATTACTCGTCCGGAAGATTTTGTTGAATCGGATCGTCGAGTCTTTGTGAACTACAATAGGGCTGACTGGACTGCGTTTACACGTTGTATTGATCAATCAATCAGCGGTCTTTTGCCTCCTAATGATGTTAAGGTAGGTGAAAGAATTCTTAGAGACGCGATCACTAAGGCTGCAAAGAGGCATATTCCTGCTGGCAGGTTTCCTAATATTAGGCCAGGCTTTCCAGCGGAAGCTGCACGCTTAGCGACCTTGCGTGATCAAATTCGTGCCAATGATCCGGGTGATAGTCGTATTGCCTTGTTGTCTCGCAATGTGAACAATCTCGTTGCGGAACATAGAAAGGCAAAATGGCTAGAGCACTTGGATAATTGTGACTCGGGTTCACAAAGTCTGTGGAACACCATTAAAAAGATATCTGGTGTACCGCAGAATAGAGCTCTTTCATCTGTCAGATTTGATGGAGTGCAAATAGGATCGTCAAAAAAGTGTGCCACCTATTTCTGCAGACAGTTCGTGCAACACCCTTCTCAGCAGAATAGGTTAAAGCGTAAATCCATACGTCATGTTAGAAGGAAAAAAGGACATGAAGATTTGGTGGATTTTACATGTAAGGAGGTTCTTGCTGCTATAGGGAAAGCAAAAGCTGAAGCACCTTGGGCCTATAGCGGTAGAATACCTCACGCACGTGTTAAACCTATCCATTTCCCAGTTAATTGTCCCTGATGTATGGAAGGTAGCAATGATTGTACCTCTCTTAAAACCTGGCAGTGAAGCTGATCTTGGTTCCTCTTATAGGCCCATATCGCTTCTTTCACCTGTAGTGAAAGTTCTTGTCATTATTACTTCCTTCAATGACAGAACACTGCCTTCTAGCAGATCATCAGCACGGTTTTAGGAAATTTCGTGGTACGACTTCAGCACTAAGCGAAATCACTACTTTTATAGCTGATGGACTCAACAAGCCGAGGCCATGCGAACGTACAGTGATGGTGGCTCTAGACTTGAACAAGGCATTTGACACAGTTGATCATGCAATCTTGTTTCAAGACCTGGACTGCACCTCACTACCCGATAGAAGGGTATACGTTGAGTTAAGGGGTGTGAGGTCGGGTTATCGTAAGTTAAAGATAGGTGTTCCACAGGGTGGGGTTCTCTCTCCTCTTCTGTTCAACCTTTATTTTTCAAAGATGCCATTTCCACCTCCCCATATAAAACTAGTGACCTATGCGGATGATTGTTCCGTTTTATCATCGGGCGGGAATGTAGATGATATCTGTGCGAGAATTAACATTTATTTGGATAATTTATTAAATTTTTTCAATGCTCGCAACCTTAGGCTTTCAACTCATAAGTCATCTGCTTCCATTTTCACTTCCTGGAGGTGAGAATGGAACTAGATATCTTTGTTGGAGGTCTAAGGGTTCCTACTGTCCAGTACCCGATGATATTGGGAACTACATTTGACCCATTGCTTAGATTCTCGGCTCATGCAAGGACAAGGAGACTATATTAACAACTTATAAAGCTATTGGACGTTGTGTCCTAAATTATGCTGCTCCTGTATGGACTCCATTCCTGAGTAAGACTCAATGGCAAAGCCTGCAAAGAAGTCAGAATAGTGTGCTGAGGAATGCCACTGGTTGTTTGCAAATGACCCATGAGGATCATTTGCACAATGAAGCGATGATACTTCCTGTTCATCAACATAATGAGCTGCTTTCAAAGCAGTTCTTGTTGGGTGCGTACAGAGGTGATCATCCGAACCATGGCACCCTCACTAAATCAGCGCCTACCCGAATAAGATCGGATATCAGGATATATAAGTCGAGCATAAATCGCTTTATCACTGTTAGCAATATAGAGGAGTATGAGTACACTTCTGGAAGGGCCCAATTGCATAAAGATGCAACTGAACATGCCATACGCTCTTATAGGACAATATTATATTAGGTGGAAGATTTCCGCCTATTCATGAGAGCAAAAAACATCTCCCTCGTAGCACCAGGACGAAACTTGCACAGTTAAGATCCGGATGGAGCGTTATGCTCGAGTGCTACAGGGAAAGAATTGGGATAAGCAATACTAATTGCTGCCCTGATTGCGGTCAATCACCGCATGACACTATTCATTTGTTCAATTGCCCGTCCCATCCGACACAATTGAGCCCTTTAGACCTCTGGTTACGACCAGAAGATGTTGTTTTTTTCATAGACCTTGACACCTGAGGTTTGCATTTCGGTCTGTCTTTCTCTTACTTTCACAAATATTGCTTTGCACCACTAAATTCATTTTATATATAATAAATTGTGTATATACAATTTCCTGATGCAGCTCACACGAAGCTGTTACAACAACAACAACAAAAGTAGAGTTAGGTTTAGAGTATTATTAAGAAGGTGTAACAATTTAGTCTTTAAACGGAGTTCAAAAAATAAAGTATAATTTATAAAAACTTATATTCAATATATATATATATATATATTAGGGTGTCCTTTATTTACCAATTTGGTTTTTGACTTTGAAACGCCCCTTCAATTTTTAGTTTATAACCTAAAAAGATACATCAGACCCAGCTCTTAATATTGATATTAATATTTGGTACGTTGCGCAATTAATTTCTTCATTTCTAAACCAGTTCATTCATCGCTGTGGCAACCAATTATTTTTGTAGTAAATCGAACGCTCTACAAAAACCCTTCAAAATTTTTTTTCGATAAATTCACGTGTCAGAATATTACAGTGCTGATAAAGTTTTTTTATGTATCTGGTGCTATGTCTCTTGATTTCTTCAGCTATACTTGGCATCTAAAGATCGTTATGAATATTGTTATTGCGTACATACCACGGAGCTCGAGTTATTTTCCTAAGGGTGATGTTTTGATACCTGAGAACGAATTATCATCCTATCGCCCTATCAGTCTGCTGGCGGTACTCTCAAAAATATTCGAAAGAATATATCTTCGTAGAGTGCTACCGACACTAGAAGGCGATATTCTCCCCGACCATCAATTCGGGTTTCGACGAAGGTATGGAACTCCAGAGCAAGTTCACAGTATCGTTGAATTCATTGAAAATTATTTTGAAGAGAAACAGTTCTGTTCGGCCGTATTCCTTGATGTGAAACAAGCCTTTGACCGCGTATGGCACAAAATAAAAATGACATTATCCTGCACAGAGTTCCGCTTTCTTCGATCATATTTACAGGGCAGAAGCTTCTACGTGAGACACGAAAACGCCACATATGAGTTAAAAAGCATACAGGCAGGAGTGCCTCAAGGAAGCGTGCTGGGCACATTACTTTACACCATATACACAGCGGACATGCCCGACTCTGCCTGCAATGAAGTAACTATAGCGACATATGCTGACGATACAGAAATTCTTGCTACAGCTTCCAGTGCTAAAGCAGCAACTCAATTGCTTCAAAACCAACTGAACAAAACCCAAGACTGGATGAACAAGTGGAATATCGCAGTAAACGCAGCCAAGTCCGTTCATGTCTTATTCGCACTTCGACATAAGGGTAACGATCGGGCCCGCTTTAATGGCGGGGTGATTCCTAAACGAAACAAAGTCAATTATCTAGGCTTTTGGCTTGACAAAAGGCTAACTTTTACAGACCATATAGTGGCGAAAAGGAAGCAATTAGACCTAAAAACGCTTCAGATGTATTGGCTATTAGGCAAAAAATCTATGTTTAGTCTGAACAACAAAGTCATATCAGTGGCAGCTGTAATATATAGATGTATTTATTTATTTATATATATATATATATATATATATATATATATATATATATATATATATATATATATATATATATATATATATATATATATATATATATATATATATATATATATATATATATATATATATATATATATATATATATATATATATATATATATATATATATAAATAAATAAATATACGATGTATTTATTAGTTAAACGATTTAATGACACAACCTTTTGCATACAAGGTTCACTTAAGACTAAAAATGTTGCGCAGCAGCAGAACGAGAGAGCCGATAATTACAAGTAGTGGGTTGAGCACGCTCTCTCTCGTTCTCTTGAGAGAGTCGAATAGGAAATATCAGCTTATCATAACAATATTTTCAACAATAAGAAATAATATTTTTTATTTAATACTGATCTTAAAAGTATTTCACAAATTTAAAAAAAGTTATTAATTAAATACCGCTAAATTGACTTTTTGTTTCTCTCTTAAATGGGTGCAATCAATGGTGTACAAATTTTGGACTGCATTAGAATTAAATGGACTGCATTTCATTTTGATTTCAAAGTAAACATTATCGCTGCATTTTATATTTATTGAAGAAAATTTCTTAATTTTTATACTTTTGCAACTTTTTAAATGACTTGATTGCCGTAAAGATGTTCCATTCATGTATTCCTGCAAGAGAGAAGTTTTTTTTGTTTATGACAACGAGCTCTTCAGTGAAACTATGAAACTTTTTTCCATTTATTGTTAATGACCTGGTCACACGGTCTAATATTTTCGTGTCATGTTATCTGAATTGTTTTTCATGCATACTTTGTGGTCAAAAGAGGCGCATGAAATTTGAAAGCAACATTTTCAGTGTTAACCAGTGGCAGCAGAATCGC